>JAVHNF010031232.1:32984-45061 GCA_034783455.1 Micropsitta finschii | reverse complement strand
TTGTTTCCACAGATTTAAAACTTATTGAAATTCCTTCTCCCTGAGAAGAGCGTGAGGCTCAATACAACAACATAGGTGAATGTGAATGTATTACTTTCCTAAAAATAGAAGAGGCAACCATGCATGCCAAGAACAAGCACACAGGTATTTAAAGCTAGAGGCAGGATGAGGTGGTGCAGCTATCTTGCATCAGCACCCAAATGCTGGAGAAAGTTGGTATTTTTCACCCTCCACTTAGTGTCTTGGCTGGTTTGAATCTTTAATTCTCCCTGGAAGATGAAATGCAGGGAACTGAGATGCTTAATTTTGGAGGAAGGTGGATTCAAGAGCCTAAATAACTTTGCAGAATAGAGTCTCAAGCATTTTATGAAATATTTAGACCTTCCATTATTAACAAAGGTGAATTATTGTAACACACACCTATTCCTAATGAGTGGGAATAGTTCGATACACTGTGTAGCTAAATGTTAGCAGGGTATTATTTTCCCTGATGTCTGATGTTTCATTCCAATAGTGAGACTTTTGCAGCTAATGTACAGCCATGTGCACACATATGTGTAGCACCTTCTTCAGATCTGGTTGTGTAATTGCTTTTGACATTAACCAGCATGCTCTGCATCCAAGAAGAATTGATCCCTGAAAGCCAGTTCCTGTCCGTAGCCATATTAACTGACTGTATAATAGGAAGACTACCAGCACATTACTGTTTCTCATTTGAGAGGAGAGTTTTGACTGTGGCCGCCTCTTCTGCTGTGGAATTTGACAGAAATGCTTTGGAACAATGAAGATGCTTTCTTTGCATGATACCATCCACCCTTGCAATTGGTTTTTTTTGGCTTGTAGTATGCAGTGTAAACTGTTAAAAGTCAAATACACTGTGACACAAAATAGAGCTGCAGCATACAGTGACAAGTTCAATAAGCACTACTCATCATCCTGCCTACCTTTTCGGGAGGTAAGGACAAGTCTGGAGAACATCAGAATGGTAAGAAAAGGAGTTTGTCACCTTTTGCACATAATTCAGGGCAGAAGCATCCCCATGCCTTTGCCTGACCCTTCCCAGGCATCACAGATGCACACACAGCAGCTCGAGGCTGGGGAGCATACAGCCTATGCAGGTAGTTTTAAAGTTGTCTTGTGGTCTTTGTCTCTTCCTGAGACATCGCTGTACTATGAGACTTTCCTGTGTTACCTCTCATTTCTGGCTGAGGAATCAACTTCAGCCCGGGATTAGGGTGTCCAGCCATAGCCATTTCCCAAACAGTGAGCGGCTCCAGCAGCAAGGTGGGATGATGTTCAAGGCGTTACAACAAGAGGTTATCTCCCATGTAGCATTCTGTGAAAGGCTGACAAAAAGAATGGTGCTGGGAATGTCTGAACCCCCATAGTGATGGTTGTAGTAAAATAAATCCCCAAGCAGCACTCTGTAGGGAAAAAGTGACGTCCTGATGTCTTTTTCCACTCCTTCCTTAAACCCGCAGCTGAGTCAAAGGCCCACTGTAGAAGAGCTACGTGAAAGGAAGATCCTCATCCGCTTCAGTGACTACGTGGAAGTGGCAGATGCACAGGACTATGACAGGAGAGCGGACAAACCCTGGACACGACTCACAGCCGCTGACAAAGTAAGTGGAGCAACTCTGGGAGAGCCATGATCTGAATAGCTAGAGCATGTCACAGCAAACAGCATCCCATGGGTCCCACAGGTCCTGTGGCCATCAAGGAATAAACCTGCACCTGACATCCCTTCCCCACACACCTGTGGTTTCTTCTCATTCACAGGGTTTGTTGTTTGAGTCATAAATCTTTGGCAAGAAGGCTTCTTTATGCATGGGAACTAGGAGCAAGGTTAGCAGCATTACACCTTTTAAACACAGGCAAAAGGATATCAAGGCCTTTGAGGAAGGGTCTTAATGGCAGCTGTGTTATTTCTTTGTTGGTTTTGGTCTTGCCAGAATCGCTGTGTCAGAACAGAACAGGCCCGGGTGCAAAAATGATCCATCCCACCAAAGCCAGGTAACTTCTCTGTAGTGTGTTACAGCAGGGGCCTTTACTCAGGATTTCTAACACAGTATTTTAAGCACTGAAGTGAAATTGCATGAGCCCTGCAGACAAAGGGAAGACACATTTGGTACTGAGAGCATTGTCCTCTGAGCGCTGGTGGGACTTTCGCTAAGTGGTGTCTCTGGTGTCAGAGATATTTGTGGCATTGGTGACAGGGGTTAAATTGCTGGCAAATTATATCAAGTCACATTTTGAGTGTCTTAGTGTTGCCTCAGGAAGATTTAAATGTTTTATGGCCACTGTAAGAAAAGAGCACTATGAGGCTGATCAGTGATTCCAAAGCTGACAGTCACTCTATGATGGCCATGTAATTTTAAAGACTTTCAGGTACCTAAATTCAAGCCTTGCCTATTTCTTTGCTGTGGTACTCGTGCAGCAATGGGGACCATGATGTCAAATGTTTAGAGACAGGAGCAGGGCTTCTGGCCATGCCACTTATTTATGGTGCTGTTGGTTTTGTTCACAGAGGAACAGGCAGCCTGTTACACTTGTATAATTTAACCAAAGGACTCATATAGTTTCATGAGCACTGGTTTACTCCTTGACAGGGCTTTTTTCAGTTTAGTTTTGGATATTAACATAAACTGATCTGAAAATCAGAAAAATGTCCTCTGGACTGCTCAGAGGCCGTAACATACTGGGTTGAATTACCTTTCCCATTTTATCTCATGATGTTGGACAAGATCTCATACAACCAACTTAGTTTTATTCTCCCAGTTGGTAGATGTGGGAGGGATTCTATCTCCAATTGGTTCTGCAGCCTTTGAGAGATCTCTGTCTGGGATGACAGGCATGGAGAAACTTAGGCTGGGAAGGGGGAGGATTGGTGTCCAGAGAGGTCCTTCCTCATCCTGTGTCTGTGAAAAGAACAAGTATTAAATACCACTATTAAATGTATCCTGGTAAAGAATTCAGCATTAAGGCAAAGTACTTTGAGCTCACTTTTTCATAATGCATGTGCAAAGTCAGTACCCTGACCAAAGGGCCTGAGTTCTTCAAATTAATCTTTCCTCAGCAATGCAGAAGAAGAATTGTTTGTCACTCTAATATTAATGCCCCTCATGGCATAAGGAAGCAGATATTTCTCTTTCGGCTTTGGGTCCTGTGGCCATTGTTCTAATTTCTGCCATTCAGATGATCTGCTTTTCCCCACAGCTGTGTCCACTGTTGGAAAAAATAGCCAGACAAATTGGAATCAACTCCAGAATGCCTGACAAAGTTGCAACATCCTAATAATCTTTAAAGATTATTTTCTTCCAGAGCTTTGATTCAATAACTGTCTTTATTGGTCAGCACAAGAGAGGTTTATTGAAAAATAGATATTAGTAATGGACTTCTGTGTTTGTCAGTAAATCTTGTTCTGTGTGCTGGATGTAGGGAATTGCCTTCAGTCTGACTTCATCTTTGCCAGGTCTGACTGTGAGAGGAACAAAAAGGGCACTTTTAAATCTCTCCAACAGACAAGGGATGCAGAGGGGAATAAATGTCAGACCTTGTGGGAGTAAGCAGCCCATGTGGCCTCACTGAGGTAGCAAATTGGTCTGCTGAAGGTAGGCCCTTGAGTTGCTGCACCACCGTTGCTCTGTCCCGATAGTTGGAAGCTGAGCCTGACAGACATTCTTAGGTAAATAAAAAACCAAAGCTGTGCAGAAAGAGCACAAGGGGCCTTTTCTGTGGATCACAGTCACAAAACCTATCACTTAGGGCTTGTCACAGTTAGTGGGTAGATCAGTGGCTGTTGCAAAAACCCTGGTTTGGGCTCATGCTGTTTGTACCAGTGTAGATTTTCTTCATCAAGAAAAACTCCTGACAGACCGGAGGTGTCACTTGCATCCCCTGATGCTGATGCTTTCAGTATCACAGGGAAAAGCAGCAGCACACATGGACCCAGGGGAGCATTAGGCCACAGCAGCCACCTTGCACATCCTTGCCAAATGCTCACAGTGAAACTCACTTGTGGTTTACAAATATCACAGGGTTGTCAGAAGCCTTGACTCTACGCCTGGGACTTGAGCCAGTTTTGCTGAGCACTGTCTCTACCCCAAAGCTGAGTCCTTCCAACTCACCTCCTCTAGTTTTTTGTTATTCAGTACTTCTCTTCCTGCCAGTCACTCCTGGTGTTCTTTTCCCTCAAGGACAAGCCACAGAGGCTGTAGGTAACCAGGTGTCCTGCAGATGCTGAATACAACCACCTGCGGCTAGTTTTATGCTGGATTAATGCGCGGCATCAGCTCAATAAATGGTACAGCTGGGGCAGAAGGGAGAAGGAGGAGGAGGTCAGAGAGGCAGAGCAGAGGACAGGGAGCCAGGCATCCAGTTTTCCCTCCCAGGTAACCTCAGCCACTTCAGGTAGCTTCGCCCAAGGAAATTCAGGACTGCATAAAGGCAGGAGACATCTCAAACATGAGCCTGGCAGTATCCAGGCCTAGTTTACTGACAGTCCAGCTCCAAAACAGATTGCTGTGTTTGAGAAACTGTGGTGCGCATTTTTTTTCACTCATGCTTACACTAATTTGGATTTTGTACATGATAGTGCTTACACAATAAGCAGCATTGGATCCTGTATCTGTATTATCTCTGATATGTTCTCAAATTAAGCAGTTCCAATGAAGCATTTATCTCTTCCCTTGATGTGATTTAGAATGTGCTTATATCTGTTCCTTTTCAGATTTTAAAGCTTTATGGTTTTCTTCACTTCTAATATACTGAGAACAAAATTAACTTATTTTGATCTCTCTCTATTATACATTTATGAGTTTATTTGTCCTTTGCAGGCAGCCATTCGAAAAGAGCTTAATGAATTTAAAAGCAGTGAAATGGAAGTTCATGAATTAAGTAGGCATCTAACAAGGTAAGCTGAGATTCATCTTTTAAGACTATCAATGAATACTGTTGATTTCCAAAGGAAAACACAACAGCTGCTTCTCCAACGCCAGCTGAACACAGCATGAGGTTTAGACAACATGTAGAATTACAGGCTGTAAAAGAAACTCACACAAACTCATGCTGCCCCATTATGTGGTGCTACGCAGCCATGTGCTGTCTGTTTAATGACGTGTAACCTCCCTTTATTTTTTAAGTCTTGGTGCTCTAGCTGCATGTCTTTTCTCTTGATATTAGAAGTAAGTGGTGTTGGTGTCTGAAGGAGGACAGGGAACTCCTGCAGAACCAGCACGTAGGCATGAATGAGCACACACTCAAACCCCACTGAGAGTACAACTGTTCCAAACTACATGTGTCCCACACACAGGTTGTTCAGTCCTGCCCTCCACATCCTGCTATAGGCAATGCAGTGGAGAAATAGCAAGACTGACATGATGAGAGGCATTACTTTTTACACTTTTAGACTTTTTTCTGTTGTTTAAAAGGTTAGAGGCTGATGAATTATCCATGAGCCCAAACTAACAACCCTCCTCTCTGACAGGCTGGGGCTGAGGAATGCTGGAAGATCAGGACACATCCCCTCACACAGCCTGTGCTGAGCCTGCTCTGGCTTTGATGCCGAGATGAGCTGAACTCCTGGCATGTCAGCTGAAGCCAGGCCTTTGCAAATCAACATTAACCCCTGCTCACTGTTAGACATTAAAGACAGGTGTTAGGTATTGGAGACAACTGACAGTCAGATCTGGTGCAGAAATGGAGCTGCCTGTTTGTTAATACACTCATCGGCTAGGTGCTCATGAAATAGTACTGTTAAGAAAAATGTAGAAAAGCTTAAGGCAAAATTAATTTTGTATTGGGGGATTTTCATGTGCATAAATTAATAATTATATTAAAATTCACCACATGCATAATACACATACTCCCTTGCAGAAACGATCTTCTGTCTGCTTCCTAGCATGTGTTAGGGTGGCTGTACTAGGGTTTGCAGTAACAGAGTGCTGCTGGAGCCAAGCCAGATGCCTTTGAGCAACAAAGTCTGGAAGAAGCTTTAGGGTGTGCAGTTGGCCTAAATCTGTTGACCCCAGTGCCTCAGCCTTTGGGGGACATTTGGCTCACTCCTCCAGGAGAGCAGTGACACATTTAGAAAGGATGAGGCTGTTTCGTTTTAAAGGGAGTGTTGCTACAAGGAGTCAAGCTACAACTGACAGCTCCATTGACTTCCATGAGGCCTTTAGCATCCCACAAACATAGAGATTGGTTTAGTTTTCCAGAAGTCTCTCCGGCTGCTTGGCTTTCACAGGTTTCTGGGCTGTATTTGCTTCTCTCACAGTGTTGGGGTGAGCCGTGACCCTTTTGAGGTGCCACTGTATTCGAACGATGCTGAATGGCTTTGACTTGCTAAGTCTGATTATACTCGGGGCTATAGCTAATGTAATAGAAATTGGAATAAGGCCTTGCCTGAAGTTCAGCAGGACTTGCTGGTTAGACAAGTGGTTTTGGGAAATATGCACTTGAAAGAAGGACGCTTAAACAAAATAGAGTAATTCCATTAAACAAACTTAGATAAATCACCATTATAAAATCATTAGCAAGGTAATGAGCTATTCATGTCATTAAGCAGTGGCATGAGCTGAGCAAAGAATGTGAGTGTTGCTTTACTAGTGGGACACATTAATTAATTCATAATAGAGTGAAAAATCAAAGCCTAAATAAAAAACCTCTGTAGAGCTGACAAGCCCATGGCTCCTGACACAGGGTGTACTTGCAGAAAGCATGGCCATTTTAGCACTACTTGCCTCTTTAGCCTCCAGCACTAAGGAATGTACATGAACGGCATGTACATCTTTCTGGCTGAGAAGCATAAGGTTTGTCTAAACCAGACAATCTTTTTGGAATCAGTCATGGTGTGGTCTGCGGGAGGAGTGGCTGGTCTGAAGTAGCTCGCTTGGGGATCTGACAGGGTAGACCCAAAGCATATTACTAGTTTTGGTAGGTTTTGGTGCAAAGAGCATCTGCCTATGAACTGTGTGCAAGACTGGCGAGGACCAAGAAGTGTGTGTATGTCCGTTCTAGGTCTGCAGTGCAGCATGGCTGATGTCAGTGCTGCAGGAATTGAGATGCCTGATGGTGTCACGGTAGCAATTATCTCTCCAGGTTTCTTTATGTAAGACATGCATGTGAGGATGTTATCTTACTATTTCTCTTTTTCCCTCCCCCCTTGTGTTTTAGGTTTCATAGACCGTAGCAGTTCAATTCTACCTGACTACTATGCCATCTTCAAAACATAACTATAAGGAACCATAAGTGCTGGTATTATTCACTTCCCCATTACGTACAATGTAAATCTTCTGAACTGCCTTTTAAAAAAAAAAAAAAAAAAAGTAGAAAAACAAATATTAAAAAAAAGAAAAATTGTATTTACATGTGATGGGTACTGCAGCATCATCAGACCTGCTGGTTCAAGCTTCAGTAACAGAAAATACCCCTGGTGGGAATCGTGCCAAGACTTGGCATCTATGTATAAGACTCTCCTGGCATGTGGATTTGCCATACATGTTCAAGCCCAGCTGGTGGTGCATCCATTTTGTCTTCAGGCACCCCACATCCTGACAAGCCTCTGTCATCGACTCTAGAGAGCCCTGAGATGGTGTTCAGGGAAGCACTGGCCTGAGTGAAGGCTCCAGAAGATGAGCACCTATGACATTACAGCACTTAAACCAAACACTCCTTTCAGGCTGCAAGCACCTTATGGGGACAATGAAGGAGCAAAACTACTCTATAGGCCAGCCCATCTGTGAATACCATCTGACTAGAAAGGCTTTTCTTTCCCAGGAGAAGTTTATGGCCAGTCAATCCGCATTGTTCGGCTCCCAAGCAGAAAAAGGCATCAGCTGTAAAGTACAGGACACCCTACTGAAGGCTGGTTCAGTTCTACCAACTGTTTATGTTTCATCTCTGATTTTCTAAACCCAGTTGTGAGCCCATCAGCAGTAAATGACAACAATGTTGAGGACAGGCAAGCAAAACCCATCTCTTCATGGTCACTGCATGGCATTCACTCAGCTTGTAGTTTGTTTTTACACCCAAGCCTCATGACTGTGTAAGAGCCGACACACACATTGGGCAGCAAGGCTGGGATTCGCTCTGCAGAGGGACATGTGACAGAAGGAGCTGAGGATTCGGTGAACAGTATTCATCCTCGCTGTATCAGGTGTTTCAAGAACTGATCCTAAACTCACACTGAGAAAAGTGTGACAGACTGCGTTACCTGGCCTAACAAAAGGAGTGTGGTGCATTGGTATGGATGGTGGGACTTGTCATTGGCACCCACAGCTCGGGCATAAGGACAGCAATTCTGAAGTGTTCTGGTTTGGTTTTAATTTATTTTTATTATAGTGGTTTAGCACACAAACTGACCAAGTGGAGCTCAGAGAGCGGGTCACTCTGGGCCTGGTTTACCTGCCAATTTAAACACATGCTTAACACTAAGTAAGCATGCAGACAGCCTCACTGAATTCAACAGCATGTCTGACAGGCTTAATTGAAGCTGAACACATTTCAAGTGCTTTTCTGAACTTAGGCCAGCACCTTCCAGAATCAAGCCCTTAACTAGTATAACGCCAGCAAGCTGGGGCAAACGTTGTCTAGAAATCATTTCCAGGTCATACAACCAACTGTTACACCATGGGTTGGGTCAGTGGCCCAAAGCACTGTAGCAGCTTTAAGAAGCTCCAGATTATTACTTCAGGACACCTTGTTTTCTTCCCTAATAGCTATTTTGCTTTGACAGTTTGAACAGAGAGGCCAAAGTTTTTTACTACAGTATTCCTATTAATTATTCTGTTTGGGGTTTTTTTCCCTTTCTTACTGTCTTCCATGTACCTACCCACCCTCTGTGCTCCCTCTCTACCTCCCCTGATGACATGCTAACATTGCCCTTCACTGATCATGGGCTGAGAAGCCTCTTGCACCTGAGCATTCAGTGGCCAATGCTGCTGCACAGTGCCAACAGTCCTGCCTCTTCTGAGGCCTCCACTTCATTCCTCTGGGGGAAGGAGTAAAGCAAAAGGATCTGCTTTGGCACCTATCCTGTCCAAACACTGGCAGTATGGCTAAAGCACTCCATTTACATTTAGTGATGGCATTCAGTACCTCACAGATTTATCTCCGTCGACAGAGACAAATGAAAACATTTCTTTCTCTTCTCATCTGTGGCTATCCTTGCAATGCTGTACATTATCAGCTATTAAGAATTGGCTTGTAGGATGTTGTAGGATGGAAGATGCTACACAGGAAGTAAAATCTAGCTGATTTCTGGTGCCTGATGTGATACGCTTCCCAGACCAAGTAATGATTTCCAAAGAAACACACACAGTAATTTTTCTATCACCAGCTCACAGTTGCTTTAGATACAAGTTCATCTTTAATGTGCAATGTTATCAGCTCAGTGCAGCAAAGATAGAGCACTTACATACCAGCCAGGAACACACTGCTGTGGGTTAATTTTCATGAAAACCTGGGGTTCATGTTTTTAAACTCATTCACATATGCATGCACACACAACAAGACTGCATCACAGCTTCCAAAAAGGAAAACCAAAACCCTATGCTTTTGACTACACATACATTGTATTAGGAAAGGGCTCTGCAATATTACTGTTTTGAAGAGCAACAAGCCCTCATGTTCCCATTATGGATCTAATACCTGCCCTAGCATCATTAACTTAGATATTCCCTGTGAAAGGGGAAGGAAAGCCATTTAAGGAGCAGCAGTGACAGAAATCACAGGACTCAGCAGGCTGATGGGAGGAAAAAGTGAGAATTTTTTCTTTTTGTTTTTTCTTCATTTTGTGGTTAAAATGAAGAGGAAGAGGTAGAAAAGAGTCCCCTGGGAATGGGTATTCTATGGACAGTCTGGGGCCTGCCTTTGTCCCTTCTGGGCATGGATCCCAGCAGTGTCCATGCCTGCCTGTCTGGTAGCCTAAATAAACCCCAGGACACTGGTTGAGGCACATAGCAGCCAAGTCCTCGTTGAGGACCAGACATTCCCCAGCACCCTGCCTTCATCTGAATGGGCTCACGGTAGGTCCCTGCTGACCACTTGGCAAGTTGTCATGCTCTACCTGCCTCAGGATTCATGCTGTCCCCAGGGCAGCTACTTGCAGCAATGCCTTTTCCTTTTGTTTTCAATTATGTTAACTCCTGGCTGAGCAGACTCCAGGACACAGTGGAAGCACTGCCATATTTCTCTCAAATTGGAAGCAGAGCTTATTACTGAAAAGGTGAAGGGAGAGGAGAAAGAAGCCATATAAAGTGTTTGGCACTGTAATAAGCATCAGAACTGGCACTTCATCTGGTTTGAGATTCAGTGACTCTGGGTATTTTGCAAAGCCAACCTTTGGCAAGGCATTCTTCAACAACCTGAACACTGGGTTTGCATACCCACCTCTGGCATCCATGGGAAGTTGTGAGCACGCTGGGGGAAGCTAGTCCTTTATTTAAAATCTGTATTCTTGAGCATTTGTCCTCTCTTCTGTGGAAGCCATCTCTATCACAGCAAAGTAGCTGTGTTCTGCTGGGGTGAAGAAAAACCCCAAAACCAACAAAGTCATGACTCCCTACCTTCAACCTGGAATATATGTAGGACATACAGATGATGATGGCATTCCTGCTAAGATTCTGTTAACATTGCAGTTAACACCAGTCAGCCTCATTCCTATTAGAAGGAGATTAATAGTAGTAATAAAGACATTACATCAGGTTTAGAAAATGGAAAAATCAACGCAGAACAGAAATGGCTATTCTGATCATCCATCTCCAGGCTGATAATGGAGATAATATTCTGGAGTCGAGGAAGAAAAACACTTGATTATAATCTACTGAATCCTCATGGGTTGTTTGTACTTAAAATGTGCGAGTGTTGTGACATCTGTTCTACAGGCTGTGGAAAGACGTAGTGGAAACTGGGGGAGCTGGGCAGTTGGTGGGATTGGAAAAGCTGCTCCAAAATGTCTAGAGGAAAGTTTTGATTGTGTGAAAAAAAGCAGTGGTGAGGAAACACGATGGTGGCATCACCCTCTCACCTGCACCCTCGCCAGGAGGGACCTTACAATGTATGGAGATGGTGAATGGAGATGGTGATGGCTAATGGAGAAGGTGTCAGTGTTGCAGCTTTTCCTCAACACCACAACCCTCTGGTTATGTACTTGCAAGCTGAAGTGTCAGGCTCCAGGTTTGCTGGGACAGGCTCAGGCCAGCTTTTGTGTCTAGACAGCACTGTGGACATTACTGGAAAAGGAGAGGGAAAGGGGGAATGGGATTTTATAGACTTCTAAGTGTTTAACTGGAACAATTTAGTGAGCCTATTACACAAACATATTTCAGCCTAATACTTCCATCTAATCACAGCACTCTGTTATCACTGCAACTTGACACCAAACTCGCCCTTTGTTATTTCTACGGTGCTGTCTGTGCTGTGGAAACACTACAAACACACGGGGAGAAATTCCAACATGCCTAGTAAAAGCTTGCACTCATAGAAATAGATGGGCGAGATGGAAACTCATAGTTACACGTGAACGAGGGGCTCCCTAACGTGCCTGCAAATAAAACCACTTTGTATAAATAGCCATGGGAGATGACGAGGCTAATAAAAGTATCAGGAAAGAAGAGGGGGACAAACGATTTTTCCCAGGTGTTTGGTCTGCTCGAGCTTGGAACAACTTCTGTAAACAAGGAGGAGGTGATGGGCACATTACCTGTGTTCCCATGTGTCCCAGTTACTCCTGCACCAGTTGCATTTTCCAGTTGATATCCAAGTGTATGTATATAGTTTGTCTTTGTATAGGAGTGAGTGTGGTGGCTGTTAATCGTGCTCTTCCAGTATTGTAATTTAACAGATTATGGCTGTATGAAAATGATGTAAATAACTAGAAAAAAACTAAACTGGATCTCTATGTCCTGGTTTTTGTACATACTGAAACTGCATGGTATTTAAATTATTGTTTGTCTCTGATGTATGCAGTTTCTTAAAAAAAATTCATTTAAAAAAAAGCATTCCTCTGCCTGTGTATTTTATCACCCTCTGTCCCAGTGATCGATACCCTAACAGAGGGATGCAGTCGAGGATAGCAG
>JAVHNF010031224.1:0-13070 GCA_034783455.1 Micropsitta finschii | reverse complement strand
TCCCATTCCTCCAGGAGCGGGGGGGAAGGAAAGGTGGGGGGAAGTTCTAATTTACGGTCTGGGTTTAAACCACGACACTGGAGGAGTAATTTAGGATGGTCAGCTGTGTGTGAAAGATGCCCCTCACATTGCCTACCCCTGGTTCAGCCCACTTAATAACTGAATGGAGCAGTGTCATGTCCTTTCCCCACTGTAATTTCAGTTTCCTAAATTAGTAATCATATTGATCTAAAATGAAAGAGAAGGATGGAAAATTAAGAAAACCAGAATTTAATTTGATTTAGTTAATTTAACTATGGTGCTACACTCAGAAATGTTCTAAAAAGGACACTGGGTCAGACACCTCATTTCTCTGCTCTAACTCAGTTTTCTATAATTTAAGACCCACAGAGACCTGTATCAAGAACTCGTGCATAAAGATACAAACCAGTACAAATTATACACGTTATTTCATCTTCCACTGTAGTTAATTTCTGTTTCTTCAATATCCTTTTTGGACAAGAGCTTTCTTGTTTTGTCTTTTCTTCTACTGATTCCTCATCAAGTCAGCTTACAATTAGAAAGATGACTTTTCTAAACCAGATACCCTCTGAATTAAGTTTCTATTCTAATCCGTGACCTAGGAACATGGAAGTGCTGAAATCCCTGGTGTAAGTGCAGCCATACTTTTTATGTACTTGTTGCACCTGCATTATGAGCACTTAAAATAAGCTTCTTCTTTGTGTGCTTACTTACACAGGAAAAAAAAGAAAACCCAAACCTGTCCCTTTTTGTAACATTTTTTGGCTTTAAAATGGTGCAGCATACCCTGTACATTGGATCTGTCAGCTCCAGGTTCTGCTGTGTGTCTCCTTGGCTCTGTGGTCTGCAGGGAAGAGCAGCAGTGCCCAGCCTGAATATGGACACTGCTCCTCCTGCTACCTCCCTCCACACTGAGGGGCAGGAAGAGGCTCCTGAAATGGAGAAACAGTAGCCAGAAACCAGTGAAAGGAGAAAAAGGGCTTGTGTGTGCTGGACTAGGACAGAAAGCAATACCCTGGGAGTCCTGGTGAAGAGCAGGAGGCAGTGACATGAGGCTTTGCGTGTGGATGAGAGGTAGAGAGTGAGGAGGGCACTGGGTTGTGGAGGAGAAATGTATCTGAATGGTATGGTAGGGAGATCTTAGTAAATACACTGGGCTCTGTTTTCTTTTCACCTTCTGTCCTGTGTGCACCCTGTTGTACTCTAACCACTGATTTAATAATCCAAACGTGCTGCAGCACTTCCCAGCTAACAGTTTCAGTTCTGATAACCCATTTCTTGTTGATGAGCAGAAGAGTCCTTAGAACATTACTCTGCATCGTCTGCTCTGCATCTACTGTTCTGAAGTGACTGATGGTGTGTCCAATAGATGGGTTCACCCATTGCAGATACAAGATTGTCAAGTACTGAGTAAGGAACTTAAATTTTCAGAAGACAACGCTTAGTCTTTTTAAGGTTCACAGTAGGTCTCCAGGAGGTATCTGACAACTGAGATGGATTGTCAGACATCAGGCTACTGTCTGCCCTTCACCTGCCAGAATGGGCAGAATGCTATGCCAGAAGAAAGGCTTATGAAAAACCCCATTAACCAGGGAACATGGAGCCACAAACACCAGAAGGGTTTTCACTCTTCACATCTTGACATGCTTTCAGAGGAAATAATCTGCCTTGGTGCTGCCTTGTGGTGTCCTAGCTCCAAAACACTGCCTCTGCTCCAGACTGCAGAGTAGGCTGTGGTGACTTACATTTGGAAATGCACTTTGTAGATACATACATCCAGGCTATTCAGGTGGCTTGTGTTTTACATCAGGATGAGATGGAATGAACCACATCCTGGAAGTGCCTGTCCCTCCCCACTGGAGATGACTGTGTCTGAGGTAAACATCTACAGTATGGGCGTCATTTGGCCAGGTGAGTCACACTCCTTGTTCCTGTAAGTGAAGTACAACATAGGAGGAATCTTGACTCTTCAAGATGCTGAATAAACCCTTCACATTGGCTTCCTCCTGACATGCAGATGGAGGGTTTAACATGATTTGAAATTGTTGTGGGTTTTTTTGTTTTGTGGAATGAAGGGCTTCATCACTGCAGGTATGGGATGATTCCTTCTCTCACCTGCTTGTTGTTCTTTGTGTCCATTGAAATTAAGTTTTATCTCATACCTTCCCCTGCCCACTGGTCATCTGTACTTGTTTGTGGGTTTCCCCTTCCCTTTTTCTTAATATGTAATTCCTGACTTGGTCAAGCTGACTGCTTAGTACAAGTTACATCCTTTGTTTGCAGCAGGATGGCTGCTGGCTGTGATCTCAGTTGGTTGTTCTAAAGAAAATGGCAGCTCCCATAAATAAGTTTTTTTCATTACACTTGGTTCCCACAGGATCTTACCCAAGACTTCTGTCAATTTATTTAATGCAGTTTCTTTATCCTGTTTTCTCTCTCCTTTTCGGCCTTCACCAGTGCCCAGTGCAGAGGGATGATCACTACCCTGGTCCTGCTGGCTATGCTATCTCTGATACAGGCCAAATGCTATTGGCCTTCTTGGCTGCCTGGGCACAGGCTGGATCATTTTCAGTGGCTGTCAATTAGGTCCTTTTCCACCGAGCAGCTTTCCAGCCACTCTTCCCCAAGCATTGCATGGGGTGGTTGTGGACCAAATGCAGGACCGAGCACTTAGCCTTGTTGAACCTCATACCACTGGACACAGCCCATCAATCCAGCCTGTCCAGATCCCTCCGCAGAGCTTCTGTGCTACTCTAAGATAAATTGTGCTTCAGAGGTATGTGTTTTCCCCCAGCTATTCTAAAATGCAGACAGACTGAAGTTAGATGAGATGGCTCACATGGGTCCAAGTCTGATGAAGGTCATCTGACATGGATGCCATCTTAAATGTAAGAGCAGCTGTTCATGTCCACCGGTAATGCACATTTCATCTATGTGAAGAAGAAATACTAGAAAAGGAGTTGAACATACCCAACAGAGAAAAATCTGAAGAGAAAAGTCTTACAGGAAAAAAAACCCCTTTAGTTGAAATTATATTTTGCTTTCACTATGCAGCAGCAGGTGTTTTGGGACTTTTATCAAATGAACATTTTGGGATTCATAGCAAAAGGCTACTTGTCCTAAAAGTAAAATAAAACTGACTGATAGAAAGTAATTTAAAATGGAGTCTCCTTTTGTGTTTTAAAATGTTGGAAATAGAAGTGGCAATACTTCACATGAATGCTAGTACCTTTATCGAGCTTTTTTGTTAAAGATTTGAGCAGCACTTTTTATGTCTTAAGTACTTCCATAACCACCAGTTTACCAAACAAACTTGACTACTTTTTAAGAGCGCCTGCTAAAGTAATTATGACACCTCCCCTCCTCTCCTCCCATTTTAAAAACCATCACGTCTGAAAACAGAGGCTTACACATTCATTAGACTTTCACTGTATAAAAATGTACAGTGGCTTTATTGACATGTACATTCCATTATGTTTACAGCTGCAAGATATGAGGCACACTCAGTATTGCACTTCATTAAAATTTCAGGCTCAAACATAACCCAGAAGTTTAAATGAAACTGCTGTTGTAATTTAATAATTCTTATACAGGACAAACATTGATACCTTTATATACAGCATGATACTTGTTACATTTATGCCTTCCTAACACAATTGTTTTTTCTTTATAACAGTCTAGGAAATAAACCAGAATATTCCTCTTTCCCATCCCCACTTGTGATGCGTTACAATTGTACAAGATTACAAAAAGTCAGTATACAATAATCAATATTTTTTTCTTTCTCCTGAAAGCCAGCATCATTCATAGTCCACAGACACACAGATCCTTTAATAGTAATTATTTATTTGTAAATGTCCAATGTTTCCTAGGCGATGACTGTAATGGCCACATGCAAACACCTCACAAGTTTTGATGTCTCTGTTCAAAAAATGTCAATATCTCACAGCAAGAATTATGTACATGGTATTTGGCATCCTTCTTGCACTGTAAATTGTTCCTTTTACCTGGGTTATGACATGGTCCCGTCCTCATCCCAGCTGGACTTTATTTTCAGGACACTTGAGGGATGAGGGCACCTGTTCTGCTCTGGTAAAAAAAAAATGCTAGTCTAAAAAGTGTGAGCATTTCTGCAAACCCCACAACCCAGAGCAAATTCTTCACCAGTGGGTGGATGGACAACATGAAGTGGACATTCTGTTCCTTCAAGTTGTTTACCTTTGGGACCTACAGTGAATTTAAGGGTGAGGGGGGAAAACAGAGGGGAAAAGAACCAGAAAAAAGATTAATGCTTGCAGACAATGTAAACAAACGTGTATATATATATACATATATATGTTTTCTCAAAAAACACCATGCTAAGTGAATGTAATACTTCCATAATATAAATTTATAACGCATCAAAAATGAAGGCTTAAGAAGCAGCAGGTAGAAAGGTGCCTTCACACAGTCAAAATCAAGAAGTCTGAAGGCTTAGTAAGTCAAACAATATCAATTAGATCTGACAAAAACATGATCAAAACCTGTTAGCTCCTTAAAACACTTATGTCAAATTGGTATTTGAAGAAAAAAAAACCCAAATGATCCAAGTGCCATGGAATTTACAATAAATCAAGTTCAATGTAAAAACAGCTTATGAGGAGAATCACCAAAATAAGCTTAATCTCATTAATACTGCGGGAGAAGTTGCACAATCTAAAAGCAAAATCAGTAAATACGAATGAGAAGTAACACTCTGCAGGAAACAATAATTAATAAGGTTATACCAGGAACTATATTTTTTTGCTTACTTCTTTCATATAAATACCTTAAAAAGATCGATCTCACTTTTTTTTCCCCAACAGCAAGGTAAATGATATGATTTGTTAAGATCAATTCAGTGGCACATAAAGTTAGAAACTAAGGCCATGGGGCAAGTTTGCACATGGCAGGTACATGGCAGATACAGCATTTAATAACATGTTAATTTTTTCAATACGAATTTATTGCACTGTGTCACCAGGCTGGATGGGGCTCTGAGCAACCTGGTCTAGTGGAAGGTGTTCCTGCCCATGGCAGGAGGGTTGGAAATAGATGAGCTTTAAGGTCCCTTCCAACCCAAACCAGTCTATGATTCTATAATCAGGAGTCTGAATTGCAATTGGGAATAGGGAATTTGAAATGTCTATCTGTATTAAAATATCTATGTTTAAAGGATCAGTGTGATGACACTGCCTGTTTTTTTTGCAAGAAAAATGAAAGAAAACAAAAGCACGCATAGAACAAACAAATTCTAATGTCAATCAAGGTACTGAACTTAAAATTTATATGCCTAACTCCGTGGTTTTCCTAAGAATTATCATTATGAAGGGTATCAATTAGAACGTATCTCAGAATTCAGTGTGGTAAATTTGCTTTGTAAAAATACTACCTGCAGGACAGTGTGGGAGTTCTTCTTTAGGGATGCTTGTCATTCTTTGGAAATCATCATGGCAAGCATTGCAAAAATGTGTTGTCCCAAAACAGAAGAAAACAGCAACCGAACAGCAGTAGCGGCATTTGTACTCTAAGAAATCCGTACCGTGTTTGGGACACATCTAAACGAAAGAAAACAAACACCAGTAACTGAAGTACCCATGCTGCAACAATGCAAACTACACACTTCTACATGCTGTGGTTAATGTTATACAATATATACAATAACAAATGACTGTGAATTGCTGTACAGCTCAGATACTTAGAGCTTCAGAATGAAATAAAAGCAGGCATCAGAGTTCTTTACTTACCTGAGCCCTTGAAACATCAGAGCACGCACCACAGATAAGCTCTCTTGGATCATAGTCATCTCCTTGTCCAGCCTCAGCATCACAACGAGCTTCGCCACCAAAATATGCCTTAATTTTATACAAAAATGATTGGAGATTAAGCCAGAGACAACTATTATTTTAACAAATTCAATTTGTAAGAGGGAAATGATGAAAACCAGCCATTACAGTTGTCTCCACTATTCTAATATCTCTTGACTGGGATTCCAGACACGTGTTTTTGAGGCACTAAGACAGTATCTCTCAATCTCAGGATAAACAAGACCAAAAATTGTGCAAGATACTCTGACCTACGCAAGTGAGTGTAAGACTTTTGAAACAGTGTTTGGATGCTCTGTCAACTGTATGTAAGAAAAAAGAGGACTGAGGCTGAAAGCAGCAGATAAGTATTCTACCGGGGCTTTTTACCAGCTGAAAGGAGTATCAGGTTTTATGCACATGTGGGATCCTTTATCACAAGATTTTGCTGTTTTCTACAGGTTCTTTCTACTTTCTCATCATATTCTACCAGGACACACTGGGCACAAAAATGTACCAATGGTGAACTTCCTCGTCTACTAAAGTATTTTCACATCGAGTGGTGAGATGAGGAAAGAAGTAACTTCCTTCCTTCGTTATCATTTTATTAACTAATAAGACAACACAGAAAGTTCCTGCTCTCAGCAATTCTCGCCTTTTTGCAGTGATTGTAAAAGGATAGGGAAAGTGGTCTCAAGGCAACGATGAGAAAGGAGGAAGCCCAGCTTCCCCCAAACTCTGCAAACTAAAAAGAAAAGGGAGTCCTATGGAACAGATGTCAGGGAATTAAAACTGTACATACATCACCCAGAGTCCATCAGGCTAGACCACACATTTCCTCCTTCTCCCTTTTCATTCTTCTAGCACTTCTCCCCCCCAAGTCAGTTTATTGCAGTTGCAGTGAACTCCAACTTGGTAAAAGTATTTCACTGGAATTTTAGGTTAGGAACTTTCCATATCACAGTTAGAATGAAACCTGTATTTAGACCATTTTAATAGTCTTGTAAAGTGTAAGTTGGAAGTGGGAGAAAGGGATAGTTGGTGTTCTAACACAGCATCATCTGCGCATTGTTCTAAGAAGGCTACTGCCTCAATACACTCTTGGTTTCTGACCTGCTCTGCATATACCTTTGAGCTTTACAAGGTAAGACATTATGTATATTTAATTTGCCAAACACTTTGTTTATATAATGATTTAACAATGATTTCTTTTCTTTCTTCCCTACTCCATACACAATACATTAAATGTATGTCTGTTCTTTAACACATTACTTTTGAAACTATCACTTTTCATTTGAGAAAGTATTAATCCTCATACCTTTTTGCACTTGTAGCAAACATAATAAGCATATCTGTTCATAGCGTAGCCAGCTGGGTCATTATAAAATCTAACACCTGGTGTTGTGATGGCCTCGCTCTTGTGCAACCCTTCATACTCCAATCTCATTAGTGCTTTTCTCCTTACGTCTTCATAGAGTTCTTTGATTGGATCAAGCAAATCCTTTAATACTGTATGATTGATTTTGTTCTGAAATAAAAAACCCCAGCTGATTAAAATATCTTGTATCTTTATTACAACAGCTGTGATAATCTGTATTATGGTCAAACTAACAAAAGCAGAATGAATGTCATAAAACCTAAGAGCTCAGGTAAGGGGCATTTCAAAAAATTACTGATATAGTATATGATTTATTTGCTGCAAAATGTTTTTTTTGCTGCAAAAATAATAACCAGGAATGCTATTTATACGGTCTTTTCTTACATGAAATCATCAGCCCTTACAACAGACTGTAACAACCACAGAGGGATGGTAAAGGGTACATGAAATACGCACCACAGCACAGGAATATTCTGATTGCATGTTTTCTCTAATTTGGGTCCTTTTTGACTTACTGCTCAGCAATTAGGACTAATGACTTAACAGTCCTCATTACTGCAAGCTATTTGTCATTTAATGATCAGAATCTTTTGCCGTAAGTTACCAAAACACAGCACGAAGGAAGAAACAGAACATGCAGAATGGCTGGCCATTCACAAATTTCATATTCCTAGGGTGTTAAAGTGCTCTCCCTTCCCTGCAGCTGTCATGCTTTTGCTTACCGCAATTACAATTTTGTAGAGCACAACAGGAAGTTTTAGTAATTTAAGCTGAACCAAGTACATGTATTCTTCAGCTCTGTCCTCATACTGAAGAGCAAAGCAGCTTTAAAAGGGTTTAGTAAAATAGAGAAGCCGAGTTTCCTGCTTCAGGTAATAATGTGCATTAAGATTACTTCCTCCCCTCCTCACTGTCCCCAGATACTGAGAATTTACAAACTGATGGTGCTAAGAATAAATCAGCATTAATATAATGTCTCCATTATGCTTCCTTTTTAAGAGGACCTTTACTGCAGGGAACAGTATGGAAAGGTAAGAAGATACATCAAGGATACCATTTCTTTAGTGACATGAAAAATTAAGGAAACAAGTGACGTACAAGTAATTTATATTGTGACAAGCAATATATTATTAATAAAAAATAAAAAATAGAGACAAGACAGTATTAGGTAGCTTGTTTGACCTAGGCAGTAAGCACATAGCTCATTTACCTTGCAGATTGGACAGGACATAAACCCAAAAGTTATCCTTGGCCCAAGCCATCTGTTTTCTAGTACTCGTTGACAGCATTGCAAATGGAAAACGTGGCTGCAGTCCAGCTTTAGAAAAGAATACATGTGAGTGAACACTTCAGTTCAATTAACCACTGAGGATCAAGTGGCAACATATATCAATTACAGAATTAAATCCTAGAAGACCCTTATTTTCTTCTTAAGAGAGAGAGAGAATATAAAATGGTCATTTAAATTATAACCTTTCCACTTCAGTGGACATATGAAATATATGAAGTATATCCATTAATTACCTCAGTTGTTTTACTTATTTATATATTAGCATATAGTTTAATGAAGCAGACATAGCAATTTAAATTGATACAATCTCCTGTCTTGAAACAGCAGCAGTGCCAGACAAAAAGAAAGCTTTTTAAGTAATTTATGTACTGTTACGGTGTCTGTCTTGAAAAGAGCATAATTTGAAGGACTTCATACTTTAACTTCTTCCACAATTAACATCTCAACCATAATATTAATCTCTAAATGGGGACAAAAAAGGTAAACCTGGATAGCTGGTGCTGCTGAAAGTGCTTCGGTAAAGCAGATCATGCACATGTCATCAGCATCTTGTTTAAGAGTTGTAGCATTCTTATCACAGCCATGCAAGCATGGCAAACAGTGCTCTTCATTCTTGACGCCTCCACATGGATGGCCACAGGGGTGTGTCTTGCTGCAGGCAATTTTAGCATACTCCTATTAAAAGTAAATGAAAGTAAACAATTAATCCCTTTTTTCCCCCCTCTAGAAAATACCAGACCACTGGATAGTCTGATACAGTGTTGCTTTTTGAAGCATTGCTGGTTTGTGCAGTAAAAGAAGAGGAAAGAATCATGATTCACGCTGTCCTACTGCTACAGCAGGTACTTGAGAAAAACTGCACCTTTTGTACAGTGTGTGTATTAGGACACATTTGGCAAATCTGGCCAAGCCCTAAATGTTCTATGCTCACGTAATAAATAGATAGTTAACACAAACTACTTTTATCAAGATTTCCAGTACACTAGACTTTATGTTGACAGCGTGCATATTACTTTATAGGTCAAATGCTATTGTGAAAACTTAAGATACTTTTGAAGGCAGTATTGAAACTACCCAATATTTTGGTTGACTACTGGTGTTTGTAGCCTGTAATTAAACGAAATATTTAGAAACTCAGAAGTACTTGAATTATAATATTCAGTATTAAAACCTTTTCTGATTTAAAATGGACCACAGGATGAGAAAGGTTTACTCAAAAGAAGAAATCAATTTGATCGTACAGTCTGTTCTATTTACGCAGTCAATAATGTTTGATACTTGTTAATACACACCTGGCAATCTGTATCAGAACAAACACTTCCCACTGCGGATAACTCTGTTCCACTCCTACATCCACAGAAACGACATGCTTCAGAACTGCTGGTGGTTGGCTTGTCTAAGTCCACAAGAGTAAACAAAACCAGAAATTGTTAAAATGAAACAGAAGAGGCTGATATTCTAACCACAAACATTTAAACAACAATCGCAGAAAGACACCACAAAACCAGCAATTCTTACGCAGTTGAACTATTTTATTTTTATTAGCAAACGATTCAAAGCATTGCCCTAAACCAGGTAAAAACCCCAACTGATTGATTCCCGACCCCTTGACAAATACTGATTTAAAAGGTAAAAATCATCAGGATAAAGAGCAGTAACAGTTGTGTTTTACCTGTCTGTTCTCTAAACTCTACCATAGCCTTCATAGTTTTAGAATCTGCTAGTGCCATCAGCCAGAAAAGTTTGGTCCTGCCACAACCTTCGTGGAGATCAACTTTGATAGCTTCTTCTTCTTCTTTGAATACCTGTCAGGTTAACCAAATAGACAATAAATAGCATCTCTATATATTATCTTTGTCACTGCTTTTCTGGGTTTTCATCAGATGTTTTATATATTCTCTGGAGTTTGTCTACTGTAAGCTGCTTTTCTTTAGGCATTCTATAATTTGTATATATTGCAGAATGGATAAGGGTATTTTTAGAAATAAAAATATTTAAGATTAATGCTGCACAACATTTTATCCACTTTAAAAATATGGACCTATGACTTCATAACTACTACTCATCTAGTAGGCCCCAGCATATTGCAAGCACAAGGTAACATTAGAAATATCTTCATGTATCTTCACCATACTAGTAAGCTGATCAAAGCAACATTGATAATTGCAATTATAATAATATGTACTATGCAGTAACAATTACTTAAGTATGTAATATTAATATTTTTGACTTTTCTATAAATAGTGGATGCTTTTGGCTACAATGAGGAAAATATAAAATTTTTGCAAAATCAAAAAACTGCATGAAATCCTTAGTGGACTTTATGCAGTTTCTTCTTTTTCTCCTTTCCTAGGTTTTGAAGGCAGTTCTGTTCTCATTCATTTCACCTGCAATGCAATAAAAGTTAGAATTTTCCTGGGTATGGGGATGTATACACTCAATTTAAACTTTGCATTACTTCTTATGAGAATCATGACAAAAGCCCTAATTACTTCACAGGGTACTCGCATAAGCAGATCATGGTAACTTACAGGCTGTCCTTTCTTGAAGGGAGAGAAAATACATTAAAGAGAGGAATGCATGACAGAGGATGGACAAAGAACAAAGCTAACAGAAAACAGGGAACATGACAGTTTAAACTTAGGTGCTTAACACGAGAGATGTAAAGGTAAAAAGGTGGTGAATAGAGAGTAAAAGTTTAAACATGCTTTTAGAAGTAAATAGGAAAAATCTGATAAGTAGCTATTTTGGACAGATTAAAGGAGAGATGTGAGGACTTCTGTGAGATAAGAACTTACTTTTTATCAACTGTAATCTGAACAGGCTATATAGGAGAAATCAGAAAAATATATGAGACTAGACTGTGCTGTGCATGAAGGAAGAGTAGACATAAAAAAATCATCTTCTTGGGATGACAGAACAGGAAAATTTCAAAGGGGACTGCAAAGATTCTGGCGAAGAAATAGAAAGTAACAGATCCCCACACAACTTCCAGGCTGAGTCTACACTGGCAATGCTGAGGCACCAAGGAGATACGTAGTCAAACTCAGTGCCCATGACCTGATGTTTACATCACATGTGCTGTAGACTAGCTGATCTCCTGCACTGATGACCATTAGCAGTGTGTCCCTTCATCTATCTTGTTTTGTTGGTTTTGGTCCCACCAGAAAGGAATCCAGTTCATGCACTCTGAAGCTTTTCTATAACACAAATCAATGCATGTCAAAGAGAGATAAATGTATCTATTTCAAAAGCCCATTCCTGATCCTAACTAAAAAGCTGATGTAGATGCACTCTAGGAGAGGTAGAAGAGGAATGATTTCTATTAAAATTAACCTTATTAATATGTAGTTTTATATTTAGCTTTTGTGCATATGTAAATAATCAGAGAAACAGGAAAATAAAGGACCACGAAAGAGAAATGGTCAAAAAAGGGGAAATGTTCAGTGGTTTCACAAGTAATAGAATCTACAACATTAACTTCAATTATAAAAAGAAATATTCAAAGGAGAATGTAGTTTCAAGTTTAGAGATGAAGAGAATAAAAGAATAACACAAAAGAAAACTCATTAGCAGAGTACACAGCAATTTACAAAAAGTCATTTAAATCAAACAGGTGAGATGTTTCAATTCTAAAAACAAGACCAAAAGAAGTCAGGAAGATTTCAAGGTTATGGATACGACAACATACTTAGCTGTGAAAGACAGTGAGAGCTGGAGGAATATTGCAAAATAAGGGAAGACTGACATACAGGAACAAGTAGCAATATTTACTGTCAAGTGGTCTTCCTGGATGTTTAAAAAGGTATCTACATTGAAAATTAGGGGCTGACAAGCACTGACTCATATGACAGAAGTAGTAAAGGAGATAACAATTTAACAAATAAAGAACCAATGTTTACTTAAGAAGTTCCTAGGTTCTCCTAAAAATGTTCCTAAACAATGTCAGAACAAGAGAGAAAAAAGCTTATGTAGCGTAAGTGTTAGATTTAGGGACTGCTACAGATTTTCTAATCTTCAAAAGATAAAGGACAAGGAAATTCAGATTTGATATTTGCTACTGCCTGTTGGTTATATATTAATAGGGGAAATGTACACAATGCATGCAGTGCACACAACACGATGTCACGTGTACTCTACCTGTCTCTGATGAGTCTTTGTTCGCCGATGGAGATGAAGGAATCGGTCACAATCTGTACACAAGTTCCCACAGACATTACATAGAATGATTGCAGCGGTTTCACCATCATCATGGTTATCACACATTGGCTGGAGAAAAACAAAAGAAGAAATAATTCTATCAAATTCCTCATTTTTTTTCTGCATCTGTTTTTATTCTCTCCCCATTCATCCCCCCCCAAATCAATAAAGGGAGTAAAGAGCTTGTTTAGACTATTAATTGTATCTTTAGAATCATCAGTATCTAAATAACTACTCCAGGAAACAACCCCCCCCAATTTACTACATCAGTTCTTCTGATATTCTTCATCTCTTATTTTGCATGACGTAGCAAAAATGTGGCTTTCAATAGTATAGTCGAGACACTTTTCAACTAGTC
>JAVHNF010031211.1:0-11080 GCA_034783455.1 Micropsitta finschii | reverse complement strand
AAATGTCAACTAGTACCCCATGCAGCAACATGTTTTTGAAGGTATGTGCAGAAATACAACATGTATTTTTTCTATTGATATTGGCTTCATGTTCCACAAAAGCTCATCCCACCTAATTCTCACACCACATAACAAGTGCTGTGCAGAGACCTCCAGCTTTACCACAGTCAGGCAGCTCCCATGGTGTTGCATTGCTCTGTGCAGGCATATCAGCTTGGACATTAAAGCAACCCACCCGGAAAGTGCTCTGCAGGTTCTCCTAGCTTAACCCTGCAGCGCAGTACAGCTGTACTGCTTCTGATACCTGCCAGCTCCATGCAGAAGCAGCTCAAGTGCCTCTGCACTGTTTGCTAGTGCTCTGCTTTTCAGGTTATGTCATTTGGTATTTGAAGTAGTATTTGCAGTTACTTTGTCTTCTGTTACTGTGATGTTAAGCATGGTGTAAAAAAAAAAAAATGTCAAAAGAGAATCAAAAATCATTGCTTTTTGGCCAAGAACAATTTTAAGCATATAATCCCTACAGAATGTTTGCAGTGGTTATTTTAGGGTTATATTCCTTCCTAAAGTCCTTCACACTTCTTTACGAAAACAGCCTTTTTGCTAACAACCTCTGTTGCCAATTCTACTGCAAGCAGAAGCACAACCTTTACAAAAGATAAACACATGTGGAGCAAGAACCATTAAGCAGTCTGACAGTGCTAATAACCCTCTATGGAAAGCAAGCCATAATGTTAATTTATGGAGTTAAAGATTAAAGAAGATGTATCCACACTCCTAGACTATTCAAGTACAGTAATCACTTTCAGATTCTAAGATGGAGCTCTCTCTCAAGCCAAGCTGCTGCCTCCTTTCCCTTGCTGTGAGGAAGCTTTGCTGAGGACAGCTAGGCCTGTCTTTCAGAAAATGACTGCTTTTAACAAGTGAAGGCTGAGTTTAAATCTCACATCTCTGCACACAAGGACTAATATTTCACTTCAGAGGTAGCCTCACAACTGCGTGAGGGCAATAGAAGTGTGGTAGCCAAGAGTTTCGTTATTGTTATTGTATTTGATGTGAGTTGTTTCTCCACTCCTGAGTATGCTTTAAAAATACACAAGTCAATGAAAGTCATCTTTGTTACAAACAGCAGAGAACATCACTAGGAGCTTTGTTATAAACTATGCTTTCCTCTGGGTCCATGGCAGCTAGAAGGTCTGCTCTCCAGTACCAACTGCTTAAAATTCTATTGCTTCTCCTTTGTAACACAGAAGTGGACACTGAGAAGCATGATGAATTTCACTGTCTCTCTGGTTAATATATTTGTCTTACACTTCCAATGTTCACAGCACAGGATAAATAGAGGCTTAAAATCAATTAGTGAATGTTTGTAAAGTTTCTTACAGCTTAAAAAGCTAAGTGCAAGCTATTATTACCTCTTGTTATAATTTTGCTATCATTAATCATTCTACTTCTCAGGGGGAGGACAGCTGACAACCTCCTTAAAATTTGATTCATTTGTATTAATCAGAATTATTATCCAAGCCTTTCCTGGTGTGAATACATTAAATACTCCCGAAGCCTAATTGTTACATTATGCATATTATTACCCCCTTTTGACCCCAAGTTGGTTAAGAAAATGATGGGGTCTTCCAGGTTATTCCTCTTGGGCAAAAACATGGATGGCAGAGTCAAGTGCCAGAAGCAGTGTGTGTATGGTTTTCTTGAACACAAGGGCAATCCAACAGAAGGTGGCTGCTTCTTTGCCTACAGCTACAAACTGCTTTCAGCCAAGGCTGAGCACAAAAGACTCTTGGTGCACTTGTTCCATACCGTGCTGCCCACACTGTTTCACAGTGGGCCCATGTTTCTTGACCACTTTCCCTACTTTTCTGATGTGCCTCTTTTCCCCCTCCTTATCAATATGCCAGGCTATAACCAGCCACTTTACTCTGTGATACCATTTCCTACTGCACACTGTTCCCATGTGTGGTTTTGTTTGTGTGTCCATGCCTAGTTTTCACCTCAGGTCCATACTTGACTTATGTTACATCTTAACATAAGTCAGACAAGAGCAGAGACTGATTGCTGAGAAGAGCAGAAAGCAGACAGTAGGTCTGGGATGGGACAATAAGAAAGACTCTTCCTAAGTACCCAGATGGGACTGTGAGACTTTTAGTACTGAAAGAAAGAACTAACAACAAGAATGTGAGATTGGTCCCTCTCGTCAAGAATGAAAGATGAAGGCAAAGATTTGTTTACAAGCCCTTTTAATTTCTGGTTTTCTGAGTTACCAATTTTTGTTCACTTGAGGGCTTTTATTTTCACAAATCTAGCTTTCACATTTGACTATTTTTTCCCCTGGAATTTCTAATTTTAGGGAAAAGATTCACTTAGCTCCATACCAAAGCTCTGGGAAGCCTCACCACAGGTGAATACTTGTAGCGTGGTCTGGGGATGAATATTGCAAGAAATCTGTATTCAGAAAAACAGAGAGCAAGACTTGGCCAGGCTATAATAACTTTTCACTCTAATTATCTTAATGCCTATGCTCTGTTGTCCTAGATGACTGGCTCTGAAAAGACTCCCATGAAATGAATGAAACTGCCTTTTCTGGCAAAGCAGTATATAAACAGGAGCAGAGGGAAAGCTAGGTGTATTTTGTGGGGGAGTAAAATAGATGCTCTTGTCCTGTTTGCAGACTAGATCCTGGGGTGATCTCCTGTCACCCCGCCAGCTTGTCTGTCATCTGCCACATTTCCAATTTGCCTATCAGCAAGACAGAAAGAAATTCTTTTGGATGAAAGTGATTGACTGTCTTGAGGAACCTGAATTCAGTCCAAGGCTTTGTCCCAAGATCTCAGGGTGTTACTGTGATAATCTTAAAATAGCTTCTGTAAAGGCATCCCAGGCTTCCCTCTGCCTACCCACTCACTGAAGGGTAAGAAAACTTCAACAACCCTTTTACCTGTGCTTTTCTCTGCTGTCACTTCAGAGGACATTGGTATATGTTGTGCTTACATGTGCTAATAAATGCAGCCAAGTCCAGTCTTTATATGGAAATTCAGGTGTTTCTGTATTACACATAATTATTTCACAAAACCTATAGGAAGTATATATTTACTCTTCATTTTACATGTTGACTGCATAAGGGGAATCTTGAATCTGCCAGCTTTGGCAGCATGGTCTGAGAGCACCAAAAATGTTTTGAAGTGTGCCACAAGTGACCCAATGACCATGGAGGCGGCATTCTCCATCTCTGTGGCAGGATATCTTTTGTCCTGGAGTGTAAACAGAGATTTAAACCAAAAAGGAATCAAAACATATGAAAGAATTAGCTGAGTCTTAAAATAACTACAGTAGGACTAAGTAAATGCTCACTACATTCATAATCTTGAAGCTCAAGATGTGGGCCAAGTATTCAGGAGCTATGTGAGTCTGGGCACTTCTTCATGAAGGGATGAGCTAAGATAGTAGCAGGGATTAATTTAAATGACAACTGCGGCCTTTGTGGCACTCAGGACAAAATCTGACATCAACACATAATTGATTGTGACTGGAAAGAGGTAGGTTTCTTCCTCTCTCCACTTTCTCAAAACTAGAAAAGTCCTCTTGCTGAACTAGTAGGACAGAGGGATACCAGCATCAGTCTGCCTTGCACTGTATTTAACTTGGTGTTACCAAGTGGCATCTGGGATATACTTGTGGTAATGAATGCAATTCTTGAGCATCTTCCCTTCATATTTCCCATTTCCACTTCTTTGTACTCAAAATAATAACTTTCTGATTCACTGTTACTATATTACAGTCTCCTAAAATCATACTGGCTGTATATGTATATAACCATCTGTCTATGTATTTTCCTTAGTCTCAGGAAACTTTGTTTCTCAACACATGCAAGAAAAAATTGAAGAGCTCTAAAAATACCTCCACTGTTTGGTTTTTTTTTTTGTTTTGTTTCAGTTATTCCATTCTCATTCCAGTGGCTTTTCTGACTGCAGTTGGTGGTTATTGGATGTTCAGAAGTATGATATATAATTTCAAAGTTACATAGCACCTTTAGATACTTACTCCTTTTGATATAGACAAAAGAGGCAATTTTGAGACTTCTTAGCTCCTTTTTGGAAATTCTCCAAATGACAAGGTACCTGCAAATTCCTGGCTCTTAGCTGAGGCTATGGAGATGGAGAAGCCTTTGCCAGGAAGGGAAGGAAGCATTTTAACATCTTCCTTGTCTTTTGTGAACTGCCTGGGCTCTTGTTGGAGACAGCTGATGCAACTCACCTTTGGCCACGGTTCCAGTCTAATTACAGTGTGGTAGATTGTGTCTATATGCTTTTATAGCACTTGTCAGAATGGTAAATTAGGGTAAATTAGGCCTATAGCATTTCCTGGAGTACATCAGGATCATTTGATGCTTTGCTGGAGAAGCAGGCATTACTTGGCAAGATCGTTGTTCTCGCTTTTCCCTTCTGCTGTGTCAACCTATGGCAATACACACGTCTTAGTAAAGAGAATGGTTCTGCAAGATGATCTGAAAAGAAGGCTAAGCCAGAACCTGGTAATATTCCTTCACAGTTTAGTTTGTAGCTAGAGAACAGCATCTGTAATTCAGACTCCTTCTGCTGGGCTCCAGGAACTGCCCTGGTAAAGTCATGAATGACTCATGAGTGATAATGAGACCAGTAACATAACTTTACCCAGGCAGTGACCAATAGTCTTGGAAACTGGAACTAAGATTTTTAAATGACTGAGAACATGGATGAAAAACCCTGAGCCCAAGAATAATGTAGTAATAGCAGACCAAGAAGGTAAACTGCTGCATTCTCCATTACAGTGCAGTAGTCACCTATGGTTGAAGTTTTTGCCTGTGTGTATAGCAATCTTACTACGTAACTAGTGTGAAAGGAATTTTGGTATTGAAAGTCCTAACGAATTAAAGCCTTGTGGGGTACACAGAGGAAAAAGAGATTTACTTGACGTGGACAGTGTTTGGAAGTTTTCTAATTAGGGGATAGGGCAGTAAGCTTCGTTAGAGCTGGCACATGTTTTGGCTAAGTGGAAAGAGAAGTTGCTTAAATTCTTACAATGGGTAAGACATTTAATGAGACAAGTTGTTTTTATTTGAAAATACGTTATATATGTGCAAGATACGCTATCACAAAGTAAATGCAAATGAAATTAAACCAGAACAACACAGGACACTAATTTAATTGCAAGTGATAGATATCACTTTTAGCTAATTAATAAACATGTAAATTAGGCAGGCTGAGGATAAAGAACATGTCAAAGAATCACTTTCTGGAACGATTCCTCAAGATGATGTCATCATGGCTACCATCTATCTTGCTTCTACCACACTAAGTACGTAGAAGCTTCTCTGTTTTGGTAAAGCTATTTTGGATTTTAGCAGTTAAAATGGCTATTCCAGATTTTGTTTGACTGTTTAAAGAAGCAAATCTCATACAAGCTACAAATGTCATAAATTAGAAACTTCACAAAACAACAAGATTAATTCACAAGAACCTTGAAGAAGATGATAGAGCAAATACAGGGAAAAAATGTTAGAAGGAAGTATTGTTTGCATCTGGCTCATAATCTAAATGCAGAGTTCATCATCTTGAGAAGGAAGCATCAAGTAGAACATTCGTCCTGCAGAAGAAAAAGGCAGTTCTTCAAAGTATTGCTCCCTGCTTATGAGATTTCACTCAGTCCTCTTGGATGGAGGGAGATCTCTGTATAGAAACATGGAATGGTTTGATTTGAGAGGAGCCTTAAAGATCATCCAGTTCAAACTCCCTGCCATGGTCAGGGATACTTTCCACTAGACCAGGTTGCTCAAAGCCCTGACAAGCCTGGCCTTAAACACTGCCAGGGATAGGGCAGCCACAGCTTCTCTGGGCAACCTGTGCCAGTGTCTAATTTAAAATGTGTTTAAAAGAAAATTATTAAGATATCTGTTCTTTACCTCCTATAAATTGAAATTTCACAGGTTCTCAGAAGGAAAGCTAGAATGCATTAAAATACTTCTAAAGGAATTGCTAACTAACTTAGCCAGTCATAAAAATAGCCTCGCAGTGAAACAACATCCACAGCTAGAACAGTTGTTTTGCTAAGAAGCTAGACCTTGTCTCTGCACAGAATAGAGTGCTTGTTTCCAAGTGCAATGATCTGCCATATATTAACTTCAAATCATTTACAAATTCTGCCAACTCCTTAGGACTGCAGGTTTTGCAAGTAACATTTTTCTTCTCCTGTGATTGAGAGGTGGAAGGGTTGGTGACTCAATCTTGTTTGAAATGCCAACACAAATCTAGCGGGAGATAGGTCAGTTGGTAACACAGTGCCAATTGATAGAGCGTACCAAATCAATGGGTTCTATAAGTTAACATGCTCTGCAGAGCTGAGGGGAATATTTCATACAGTTTAATAAGAAACTTTTGTGAAAACAATTTCCACAAAACTAAATTTAATTTTAGCCCGAATGCAAAATGTAAACCGATGTATCCCTTAATGTTTTTAGCAGTCTTCATCATTGTGCTCTTATCCTTTTTATTAGTATATTTTTCACATTTTCAGTTATATTCCTCCTCTTTTGGTATTCTTTCCCTCTGAATATGGATCCTTTCTCCTTTTACCTGTTCAGCTGTCCTACCTCTCCCCACTTGTACATTTGTCGTTCATTCACCTTTGCACCTCAGCTTATTTCTTTTCTGCATGAAGTAATTTATTACGAAGAAATTCTTCCCTGTGAGGGTGCTGAGGCCCTGGCACAGGGTGCCCAGAGAAGCTGTGGCTGCCTCATCCCTGGCAGTGTTCAAGGCCAGGCTGGACGGGGCTTGGAGCAACCTGGCCTAGTGGAAAGTGCCCCTGCCTGTGGCAGGGGGTTAAACAAGATGAACTGTAAGGTCCCTTCCAATCCAAACCAGGATTCTATAATTCCACTGCTTTCCACCAGGACCTTTCCCTTTCTGATGCCCATCTCCAGCATCACCATACTCCCACATCTCTGAATATCAGCAGCAATGGGGTCAGGGCTGAGAAACACCCCAAGAGCAATGGGAAACAGTGCAGGGAGGCAGTAGTCCCCATCGCTGAGAGCAAAGAAGAGCAGGACGGTTAACACAGCAAAGCAATTCCTTATTTTGGCACCAGCCATGCAAAAGGCACTCCAAAAATTATCCTGGCATGTGAGCTTTATGGATTAAATATGAACTTCTTGATCAAGACTTGAAGCCTGCTACATCTGGGGGATTTTGATGTGCTGGAAACACTGTCTCTGTCAGAAACTGCTGCTGTTTATATGAGGATGCTGTGTCTTATTAATTTTAATTCCTTTATAGAGTACCTGTCTCTGTATGGGATGGTGCCAGCAGTTTCCCACACAATTAGGTGCTGGATGAAGACTTTAGATAATACGGTATGTGCAGCACCAATGGCTTCTCATAACAAGCAAGCACTATAAAGCCATATAAACCAAGATGCTTACTGTATGCCTTGTCCTTGACCCATTCACAACAAAAGAACTTGCCAAACCTGGAAATTCATTAGTGACACTTAGATTCTCTATTATCCGGGGGGGGCTGAGAGGATGGATTGACAACTACACACAGGCCAGTGCTTTCCTACCTGGAAGCAGTTCTTTTTTAAACATATATAGACTTTTAACAGAAATGTCACAGCAAAGGAAGAATGAACAGCTCAGGAAAGGGTGGGGGATATCACTGCCTGTCGATTATATACATTTGCTCTTAAAAGCAGGAACTTTTCTCCAAGGGATGGATGTGCTGATTCCCCACCATTCCAGATGGTACACATCATCTGTCTGGTGCCAACAAGCATGTTTTGCTAGAGCTCAAACTGTTCCTTAACACACTTGCACAATGCCAATGTTGGGCTGTTGACTTTTTAAAGCAGAAGTGGTTTTCTTCTCACATACTGGTGCTCCCTTCGGGGCACCCATAGTCCGCATCCTGCCTATAGGATGCAGAAATGGATTAACATGTATTTGCTGGGTCTTTTTTACAAACCCTGAAGTATTACATCCTGAAAAAGGCATCAAGTTTGGGGATGTTTTGTCCAGATCCAGGATATTTTTGCACACTGCCCTGTGAGCACGCAGCTGAAGGGAGCTGTGCACATTTCCAGGAAACAGCATGAACTGCAAGAAGGGCTCAGGTTTGGGGTGACTTTACTCATCCTGAGCCATGGTAATTACTGGAGCAGCTATTGGGCTTTAGGGCCACCTTCTGCACCTCCAGCAGAGGAGGGGTCAGGTCACCAGTTCCTTCCAGAGTAGGCTGGAGGCAGCCATAAATTACACAGGGTAACTTTTCCTCCTGAAGCTCACAGCCAAAAGGGGCCATCAAGTCACCTGCTGGAATAGCACAGTGGGATGCAGGGCTGAAAGACATCATCTGGGATGATGCCTCCAGCCCTGGGAGACTGTAGGAGGAGGAGCAGCCCCACGATACCTTACAGCATTCCCACAGCACCCCAACAGATTTAGCAAGGCAATTATTCTGACTTAATTTGCATTAACCAGAGACTCCACCAGTTACAGCATTATGCTCATGTCTTTTGAAGGAAATACATACATGCATATGCACAGCACAGGGAAAAAAGTGACTTCCTTGAATTGAGTCCATCAATAATCTACCTTGTTAAGTGAAGTCATTTAAATCCACGTCTTCTTAGCTTGAGGGACAAGAGACAGCTCAGTGTTTCCCCGGACAAAACGCAGCCCTGGGAGGCCGGCTAACACAATGATGCTTCAGAGGTGAGAGAATGAAGCCAGTTTAGAGAAGATAAAAGGCCATTTGGGTAGAGACCCCTGCTGCTCCTATGAAAGTGTCTCCTTTTCAGTTGGGGCGGCTTTTAAAACTGCGTTTGCTACTGACCGTACCTTCCGCGGGAAGCCGCTTGGGATCTGATTTCACTTTTTCCCCCCCAGAGAGCCGATAGCTGTAACGCAGGTACCAGCTCACTCAGCAAGAACCACCAGTCCCCACACAAACACCACATTAAGATGCACTTCTAAGGCTGAGATGCAAACAAATCCCCATCCCCACCTTCACCCCAACACCGAAACGCACTACAGCATCTGAGACTGTACTTGTCCTAACGCACTCTCGGGCCGGGAAACGTTTCTTTATCCCGATCGGAGCGTTTTGGGACAAGACTGGACTCATCGCAGCTCCTCGCCAGCAGGCACAGAGATGGATGCTCGGGCTGGGGACAGGTTTAGCACCGAGCCACGACCCCGCAGTCACCCCCAAGGCCGGGCTCGGACCTCTCCGCTAAAAACCAACCTTCAGGACTTCGGGGGGAGGCGTTTTCTGCCCGTTTCTATTGTGTAAATTACAAACAAAACCGGAGTCCGGCGGCTTCTCCCCCGCCCCGCTCCTTCTGCTCAGCGGAGCCGCGGGGTGCTGAGGGGAGCGGGGCCGGGAAGCGGCTGCCCCTCACTAGGGGGAGGGAAAGTTCGCAAAGAAGAAAAGAACCGGGAGAGAGAGCGAGTTGTGAGGGGAAAACAGAGAGGAATGAAGGAAGAAAGGGCAAAACAGGAACCGGGAAGAGCGTGTGGAGGAAGGAGGGCAGCAGGGACGGAGGGAAAACCAGGCGAGGCCGTACCTGCATGGTGACGACCCCCAGCTCCTCGGTGGCGAGCGTCCTCATCTGCGCGGCCAGAACTTGCGCCTCGTCCAGGATGGAGAACTCGGCCTCGGCGGCTCCCAGCGCGCAGAGCAGCGCCAGGCAGAGCAGGCCGAGCGCACCCCGACCCCGCGGGCGGCGGCCCCGGGCAGCGGCCTCCAGCCGCCCACCGCCCCGCGCCATGCTGCCGCGGCGGGAGAGCCGCGGGCACCGCCTCCGGGACACTTCCAACCCGCCCCCGGCGACTCCCGCACCGCCTTCCCCCGGGGCCCCGGCTCAGGGCTGCGGGGCGGCCGCTATGCAGGAGTACGGCGGCGGCTCGGCGGAGCTGGGAGCCCGGCTCCGGGGGACACTGCGCGCCGCGGCCCCGCCGCTCACTGAAGAGCGGCGGCGACTGGAGAGACGCAAACTGCGGAGCGGAGGAGGAGCGGGAGCGGCGGGGCCGGGATCGGGAGCGGAGGCGCCGCGGGGAGAGGGAGGCGTCTGGTGCCGCCGCGCTGCGGGCGGGGGCAGCTCCGAGACGAGATGGGACGGGACGGGACGGGACTCACCCCCCTCCCTCCGCTACCGCCCCGCCCCGCCCCGGCCGGTGACGGCGGGGAGCCCGAACCGGCCACGGATGCGGAGCGAGGCTGAGGGAGCCCCATGAGGGGTGCGATCGGCCCTAAGCGTGCTCCTAAAAAGTCAGCAAAACGTTCTTAAAATGTGCCTCTTTTCGATTTATTTTAACCTAAATGTGCCTCTTTTCGATTTATTTTAACCTAAATGTGCCTCTTTTCGATTTATTTTAACGTTTTATTCTGACTTTTAATTTATTTTTACTTTTTTTTTTTCCTTTTTATTATTACTTTTTTAAATCCTCTTTTCTTTTCTTTTAAATGCCTGTCTCCTCCCTTCAACCCAGAGCATAGAATCATAGAACCGACTAGGCTGGAAAAGACCTTTAAGATCATGGAGGCCAACCATTATCCACGAAGCCACCCAGCCCTGAGGGTGCTTGTGCTGGCTGGAGTCAAGCAACAAAGCTTGAGGTAGTGTTTACGGTGAGACAGAGGTGGGAAAATAGATACATGGAGAGAAGGGACGCAAAGCCTAGTCTGCTCGATGGCACACGAACCACAGCTGTCCTCCCAGGACGAGCAGGGCAATACGATGGTATAATAGGGTAATAGAACAAGCTGAGACCCCTGGAGAAACATCCCCTTCGAGTGATGGAGCACTGGGGTAGGGACAACCACACACCAACTCCTGCACTCAGTGATATGTAGCATCATCTTAGAACCAGAGAAAGGTTTGGGTTGAAAAGGACCTCATCCAGTTCCAACCCTGCCACGGGCAGGGACCCCTTCCACTGGAGCAGCTTGCTCCAAGCCGCTGTGTCCAACCTGGCCTTGAACACTGCCAGGGATGGGGCAGCCACAGCTTCTCTGGGCACCCTGTGCCAGCGCCT
>JAVHNF010031207.1:0-11963 GCA_034783455.1 Micropsitta finschii | reverse complement strand
ATATAACCTGGCCTTGAACACTTCCAGGGATGGGGCAATTACAGCTTCTCTGGACAACCTGTGCCAGTGTCTCACCGCCCTCACAGTAAGCAGCTTCTTCCTAATATCTAGTCTATTTTCTTTCAATCTAAAGGCATTCACCCTTGCCCTATCCCTACATGCCCTAGCCAAAAGCCTCTCTCCAGCTTTCTTTTTGGCCCCTTTAGGTGCTGGGAGGCTGCTCTAAGGGCTCCCCAGAGCCTTCTGTTCTCCAGGTTGAACAAGCCAAACTATCTCAGCCTGTCTTCATAGGAGAGGTGGTCCAGCCCTTGAATCATCTTTGTGACCTTCTCTGGACTTGCACAGGTCCATAACCTTCTTCTGCTGAGGGACCCCAGAGCTGAGCTGGAGGCAATACTACAGGTGGGGTCTCATGAGAGCTGAGAGGATGAATCCCCTCCATCAACCTGCTGGCCATGCTGCTGGTGATGCAGCCTGAGATACATTTGGTTTTCTGGGCTGCAAGCACACACTGCCAGCTGATGTTGAGCTTCTCATCAACCAACACTCCAAGTCCTTTTTCTCAGAGAAGAATGAACTCAATCCAGTCTCCACCCAGCCTGTATTTGTGCTTGGGATTGCCCCTACCCAGATGCAGGACCCTGATGTCTACTTGCTTAGTAATTTTATTAAACTCTGTAGTTCTCTGGTAAGTTTTATTCCTTCTTTCCCAAACTAGAGATATCAAAAAACCCTGAGAATTTATTACTGATAAACAGAAATTACTTTTTATAACAGAAGGTTTTTTTATATATCAAGAATTATTTTTGAGACATTTCTCTTACTCATATTGTGATGCTAACAAATAACATATGGAAATATCTTTGCATGAGCCAGACATGAAGACCAATTATTATTGTACTGTGCAAAGATAAATAGATAAACAAATATTCGGTATTACAAAAGTGCATATGAAAATGTGTAGTATATATTCTTATGGCAGAGGGGCTGGAACTAGATGATCTTAAGGTCCTTTCCAACCCTAACTATTCTATGATTCTATGATTCTATTAGCTCACTTTGATGAAATGCATGACTTTAGTATTTTTCTAAAATGTTCACAGTGGATACCTTGAACACAGACTTTAATTCAAAGGAAATCATTCTCTCTAGGTTAACAGCCCTGCTGAAAATCAGTGGTTCAGTTCAGCCCTCCGCAGATCTCAGATGTAGGTCAGATATTCCTTCTGCGTGCACCTGTGCTAGAGGTTTAGTTTGGATGAGGAATGCACTTTTAAAGTAAATCTCTGATCATTCTCACTTTACTTCACTTGTGTGCTGTAGAGTGCTTTTGGCATATGCAAATTAGTTTCCTTTACCAGCTGCATCCAACACATGCCCACCACCCACTGGTTTCAGTGTACAGTACCAGACCAGAGCCAGGCCAAGGTAAAAACACATAAATAACAGTGATGGTACTGAGATTTCAGAGACAGCTGCTACACCTCACAGATCCACTCCTATCATGGCCCCAGGACTCTTGATAGAGTTAACGTAGCCACTGTGCCTCAATTCTCATTCCATCCAATGGAGTCTGCCATCATCTTTTGTTTGTCTTGTCTAGGATGGAAAAGAAGAGCAAGCTTCATATAATGGCATCACCGAGATATTACTCCATCTGTATGCACTACTGGACAGCTTTCTTTGGAAGAGATGACTGAAATACCCTTCTTTCCACTATCTAGTGCATTGCAAGATCTGTGGTGTATGATGGGAAGGCAGCTCTGTTGCTGGACTTCCTCACATGTTGCCATCCTAACTGAATCTGACCTCAATAAGCACCATGACAGTAAGGGTAGTTTGTATTTAAATGTTCATTTTTTCATATGGTCATTTATAAGATGCTGCAGAAACTCGAGTTGTGTTACTCCTTCTATAGTAAACTATTTAGATTACTCAAGAGCTCTTCTTGAAATAGATTTTAGAAATGAAGAAACCTTAAGACTGGAATTATTGCCTTTAGAAATCATCCAGGGACTGAATTGCTCTTATCAGTACTCGGCTCCAGTATCTTTGCTCGCTCTTATGCTGTTCATTCAAACCTTTTCCATTCCTTCTGCACTGTGACATTGATTTTAAAATTGCTTTGCTGCATAATGACTGCATGCAGAGTTCAGAAGTGCAGAGGGTTATGCTGCTGCATATCCAGTTTACATTGCCCAAATTCTGTGCTAAAAAGGGGCTGTATCACAGACGTAACGAATTTTCCCAGCTCTGACTTGTAGTCAAGAAGGAGCTTGGTGAATTACATGCTCAGCATCCCCAAATGCGCCAATAGGAACAAAAATAAGAAATGCTGTTGTTACTACTATTATATCCTGGTGTTCTACCAACTTGTATCTCTGATCAGGACTTGGTCTTAACTGGGGTCACATAGGTGGTTAATGTTTGCAAGTTTCCTGGAAAACTGCTTAATCTGAAGCTTCACCTTTAAGCAGAAGATTTTTCAGTATAGGTCATAAGAAACAGAAAGATATTCACCTCCATTCTAACTCTATGTTTTTTTTCAATTATTGTAAGTTTTTCAGTACATGTGGATCAATAAAGCTGATTTGCAGCTGGTGTAAGACCTCTTTATGCCCAGCTTCCAAAGAACTAACTTTCTCTTAGAAAATCTTAGGTGACAAAGGATGATAATGAGACATCACTGGGTTGAATGAGCCACAGCACGAAAAATCTGCAATTAATTTACAAGATGTATGTCTTCCCCTACGTGAATGACCTTTCTCTTTTTTTCTTTTCTTTTTAAATTCCTAGGCTTCCTTGCTTTTAGCAAACACACAATAAATGGTGACCCTTGTTTCAAATGGCTTACAGTAAAAAGGAATGAAATATAACACAGAAAGATGGGATTATACTGTTAAGCATGGTCATTATGAAAAAGTGGAATATGCAATGATAACTCAGTTTTAAGCAGATTAAGAAGTGGTGAATACTTTCAAGGTCATCTCTTGCTGTCTGGAGCACATTTGTAGCCTTAGCTAGTGAGTGAAGCAGGAGGAATTTCAGAGGAGGGACAACAAAGAGGACAAAACTGGCCTCTTCTTATAGCTTCTCCCTAGGCCAGTCTCTCTACCACTGAACTGTGATCTCATGGTAGATAAAGATGGGGTCTCGGAAACACACGGGATTGATAAGCATACTAAATTGCTTGTTTCATGTGCCCCATATACAGCGTAGCCATGGGATGTTTTTATCTTTTTCCTTTCAATTTGTTGCTTGAAGACAGGAATGGGGTGGTTTGCAGACTGGTAGGACTATACTTGTGGCAGGTGTGTGGAATTGAAGGGCACACTCAGGGTCACTGATAATCAGCTGGTAATGGGTGTCTCATCTAGAAAGATCTGCAAAGCATCTCTTCCAAAAGCTGCCAAACACCAGAGGCTGTGAAATGCCCTTGGAATGAACATGACTTTCCGAATCCGTTTCCACTTTACTACCCCACAGATTCTGCAAAATAAGGAAGAAGAGCCACAGACACATTTAAATTGTCTTTTCTTGAAGAAAATATCACTCCTCATCATCTATCCATGTACCCCACAATAAGCTGTAAGCCAAGTTGACCAACCCCATTTGGCACTACAAAGCTAGTATTTTGACCAAATGAATTGGAGTTACTGCAAGACCCTTGTATGATAAACACATTTGTCTTTTCTTTAAATTTGTGTTTACTCCTTTTTCTTTATTTTTTTTCATGATTTGTCTAATCCTTGCTGCTTAGATAGTATCTGTACATTTTATCTTATTAATGTTGTTTGTATTAATGAATGTCCATCACTAGTATAAAAAAAGCAAGAGTTTAGTTCCTAATCATTCGTATAGGAGCATAAAATCTGTTTGGCATAAACTAGCATGATTCCTGACAGTACATATGATTTCTATTCTAATTGTGTGAATTGTGCCTGAAATTCCCTGATGGGATTGTAATTGCTGTATAGTTTACCTTAAAAAAATATCTCCAGCCCCATCTATGGTCTAGTACATCAGATCTTACTGAAAAGAAAACTTCCATGAGCAGTGGCCAAAAGATTTCATCTGTGGTCATTAGAAAGTCTTTAGATAGCATCAATAATGCTGTATTGCTCTAGTCTTGTGCCCTTACCCAGTTTTTTTCAGCCAGATCAAAATATGAATGTCAGGCAAGTAATTACAGTATCTTCCAAAGAAAGATTTGACTTAAAAGAAATGGAATGCAGCAATTTGGAACTTGGAACAAAATATGAGGGGTTATAATGTTCTTTTAGGTATTAAAGCTTTTGTGCAGACAATATATTTGAGGAAGCTCTGAACCTCCTCATCTACAAGGAAGCAGAAAGTATGAATTTATACTTGTGGTTGCATCTCAGGTAGATTTATAAATATTAAAGAATCAGGTTTCATGACCTGTAGCCTGCTAGTGACTGCAATTACCAGATTTTCATCTGGAAAGTGGAATGGTGTCAAATGCAATGGCTCTTGTAGGTCCTCCATGTGTGTTTATTCCACTGTCCCTCTAGATCCAGCCACAATATAAATGTGCTTCTATTTTCGTATTACCTGTGTGCAGCTTACCACTTTCTTTTACATCAAAGCCACTCCTTTCTTTAACAGTGACAGTGGGTTTGTTCTCTTAAGCCACTCGAGCATGCATAAGAAGTCAGAGCCCTTGTCTGGTTAATGCACACTCCCCCTTCTCTAAGGGGAGTGTGCATTTCGTTGTATTTATAATTTGCATTTAGTTTCTCCCATTGCCATCACAAAGAAGATCTGCTATTTGGACACTTATCGAAACTGAGCTATCCCACCTTTAAACATTTACTGCTTAGTAGCAAGGGCGCAGCAAATGAGTGAGTTTTCACAACTTGATCTTACTCGACTTTGTATTGCCAAGAGTAATACAAATTTCCTCCCTCTTCATAAAAGCAACCCAGACACTGTTTACTTCATGTAAGTAGATTTACTAGCATTCTAGCTAATCTGTGACTATATTAGAAGATAACTCTTGAGTAATCTTAGTAACTTTTTTTTTTTTTTTCCTGCTCTCAAGAACGTGTTTCCCCCAGTTACAATTTATTCTGCATCTCATAGATCACTGCAGGATGGTCCCTGGGAACTCAGTCTTACTCACTGTGTGTGCAGACATATTGCATCCTCTCTAATGTTTTAAATCAGATCATGCTAAGTATTTAATCTCCAAATCAATTTCCCAATGAGTTTTGAAAGCTATTGTTTCAGTTAGCTAAATTCTGTATGTGGAGAACTAAAGCTGTGTGGCTAAAATAGCTTGAGTCTTTCCTGAGAAAGGCACATCTTCTTTATAGGAACCTTATAACAAAACCAGACTAAGTGCTTATGTGAATCCAAACTGGCTCTGTCATGTACTGAATATAAAAAGTTCAGGGTACTTGTTAGTACTTGTGGATTTGTAGAGAGACTGGATACTTTAAACTCTCTAGATTTAATGAAGGAAAAGACCTGAATAAAATCTTGCATCAATTCAGCAGAATCCTCTGAAAGGGAGTTCAAGGGTTGCAGATCCGACTTTTCTTGCAGAATTGTCATGGGAACTTGCATGTGAGTTGTCTGGGAAACAGCCACAGCCAGAGCAACAACCTTAGGTTTCAGTCCTCTGATAACTGATGCATAGAGGAGATGTCTACATGCTTGTCTTTTCCATTTGATGAGCTCTTGAAAACCATGAATCATAAAACCAAATCTGTGTAAGATTTCCTTACTGGGGGAGAAGGTAGGTTGTATTTCTGGTAGGTAGACTGCTTTTACAAACACAAGCAAAAATTGAAATTGGCTGGGATATTTCCTCCAGAAATATGTCAAAGAACTTGTGTAACTATAGTAAAGTCAAAAAGGTTTTAATTTCATTCATTTTAGCTTTAGAGCTAATAACGTCTTCTCTTGGTGTCAATTGGTAATGTTACTTGTCTGAAAAGAAATAACTTCATGTATGGCCATGCAAATTAAATCTAATCCTTTTGCTGATCTGGCTAGAAACTGTGAAAATACTCATATGTATAAACAAACAAACAAAAAAATGTAACTTGAGGCAGAATATCTTTCAAAACAGAGAGGCAGCACAGGAGCTTGGCGAGGAATGAGGCCAAAGAGAAAACTTAGAGGAAAAGTTGAAGCTTGCCTTCTATCTGTTTTCCATGCGAACTTCATCCATTTTCCAGTGAAGATCAACAGAAGTCTTCTTGCCTCACTACAGTTTTGAAGAGCAACAAGAACAGTAGCAGATTTAAGTAAAACAGTGCAATTCTCAGCTCTCCTCTCAATTTCCTTCCACTGTTACATTTTCATATTAAAGTACTGGGATGGGGGAAACTATCATTTGTGAGAATACCTGGACATGCATTGCAAAGGAAGGAATAATTACACTAGAAATAAGGACAGCTTGTAAGAGCAAGACCTTTTTACTTTTTTTCTCTAATGTTCTCATTATCAGTATTTCAACAAGACAAATCCTTTAAGATGAGGTAAACAAAGTAATCACAGGGGAATGATAGCTGTAAGGTTGCAGAAGAGAAACTGATGAGATTCTGCCATAAAGTGGTTGAAACTCCAATGCCCTTAAGCTGGGATAATGACTGACTTACTGTATCTTTCACTTAAAATTACTCTATGTAGACAGTTTGCTTCACTCACAATTAAAACCACTACAACTTCTATGAAGCAACATGGCAGCAGCTTAGTAGGGTGCCGCCCTTGGTACAGAAAAATAATGATTTTTTACATGACCAGGCAAAGTATGTGTTAGTTATGTTACTAGTAAAATGATAAGCATTTAGATGAGCTGAAATAATGACCTGCATTTCTGGTACCTGGTTGCTGCACAAGGCTAATTATAATCTGCCCTTCCAATTCTTCTTATTGCCTCAATTTGGTGCATTCTTAATGGATAACCATTATACTGCATCTGAGAAATACTGACCCAGAAGAAAACCATCTGCTGCACTGTCAACAGCAGCCTGGATAGCACCTGCATCTTTTCCAGCACTGAGAAAACTCATTTTTTCTTATGTATTCAGCTCCAAGTTGGTTTGACATAGTCTTTTAGAAACAAAGTTAACAGAAATTGTGTAGAATGGTGGTGTATTGGAAATGAAAGCACCTAGTTTCAAGGTTTTTAATATTATAGCAATATTAATGTATTTAATATTACAGCAAGATTCTAAAACCCAGTCTTTAAGTGCAGACTTGCAAGGGCATAACAAAACCAGAGCCATTGACACCTCATCTTCTTTCCCAGTGTATAGCAAGCCTGTTTGTCATGTCTCTGAAACTAGGTACAATTCATTTCAAGAATATAGAATCATAGAATGGTTTGGGTTGGAAAGGACCTTAAGATCATCTAATTCCAGCCCCCCTGCCATGGGCAGGGACACCTCACACTAGACCATGTTGCCCAAGGCTCTGTCCAACCAGGCATTCAACACCATCAGGGATGGAACATTCACAGTTTCCTTGGGCAACGCATTCCAGTGCCTCACCACCCTCACAGTAAAGAATTTCTTCCTTATATCTAACCTGAACTTCTCCTGTTTAAGTTTTAACCCATTACCCCTTGTTCTATCACTATAGTCCCTGATGAAGAGTCCCTCTCTGGCACCCTTGTAGGCCCCCTTCAGATACTGGAAGGCTGCTATGAGATCTCCAAGCAGCCTTCTCTTCTCCAGGCTGAGCAGCCCAAATTTTCTCAGCCTATCTTCATACAGGAGGTGCTCCAGTCCCCTGATCATCCTCGTGGCTCTCCTCTGGACATGTTTCAATAGTTCCATGTCCTTTTTATGTAGGTGGGTTTTTTACTCATTTTCCTGGATAATCCTGTCAAGAGAATTAGAGAGTGGCCTACAGTGGGAAGACAGCAGCTTTGATGACATCCCTCTAATTTAATGCCAGTTATATCTGGTGTGGATGCTACCCTTGAACAGATTTTAAGATACTGCTGTGGGAAAGCAAAGAGTGGGAGGTGGGAGTTGCTGAATTGAAACATCCTTGTTGGAGAGACTTACAGAAACACTCAAAGTTTTCAGAATCCCTCCAGGAGCTGCAGATGTCATTCTTTGTGTGTGGTCTTTAATAAACATTTAGCCTTTGAGAAATCAGGGAAAGATCACTTTAGGTGCATTACTGGGATGCACCAAGTTAAAATTTGTCTTTATGATGCAGTGATAAGTTTTCTTAGGCTAACTAGGTATGCCTTCTTCATGGTAAGTAGCATCCCATCCTTCCAGATGATTGATGAGTGTGTTACATGGTCAGGTGTTGTTCAGCATGAAGGAGAAATGCAAAAGTCTTCTATGCAATTCCTCCAAATACATGCTATCTTTGGGCATAAAGAGAAACCAAGCATTTTCTCTGAATTTTTTTTAAATATCTTTTTCATAATAACAACATAGAATCTTAGAATGATAGAATGGTTTGGGTTGGACAAATTCTTCTAGACTGGTTTGCTCAAAGTCCCATCCCACCATGAAATCCACCTGTAAAACTCCAGCCATTTAACTATTGCCTGGATGAATTTTCCGAAGTGGCATTAGCATTACTCGTTTTAATGACAAAATGTTGAAAAAGCTGCTGTTAGATGAGGAGCAGAGCCCTATGCAAAGGCAGGTAGGAGGAGCAAGCGCATGTGTTAGAAGCATGCTGGAATTTTTTCTTCTTCTAGGATGTTCCTGGGGTGTATGAATTAGAGGTAGCCTATCCCATCTTGTGGCAGATTAGTAATTGTTCCCCTAGCACAAGTAATAAGGTAGTCTTGATTAATAAAAGTTGTGTTGAGCATCAATATTTGTGGTTCAGAGTTTCAGTGCTCTGACAGTTCAGCACACAATGCTTCTTCTCTTGTGGATGGGTCTGTGTATCTCAGCTATCACAGTCAAATGAAAAGACATGATACCTGGTACCAAATTAGAAAAGAATGGCAGTTATGATGAGACCAAAGAAGAAGGTTGTTTTTTCCACAGATTTGTTGAACATAGGAATTAAGAGTTTTGATTCAAGCCACCAAGTTCATCAATTTAGTCTAAGAAACATGAGAGGTTTTTTAATTAATACTTGTTAGTTCTTAACACTGCTCTGGTTCTTTAATTTTTTTAATAAATTTGTCCCATAAATAAAAGCTGTAAATTTTGATGTTTAAAGTAAAATTGAAATTAAATTCTTGGGGTTTAGATCTGCAAGAAAGCAATGTAGCTATTGCAGTTTTAAAGATGCAACTGGGAGAGCTAGTAACAATGACTGAAGTATAGAATTTGTGTATGGAATAGTTTTAGCTGTGCTCAGTGTGGTACAATGTTTTTTCCTTGATGCTGTCTTTGTCTGAGCACAGCAAACACAACATTGTACATTTAAAGTAAGTGTTTTCTTACTCAGTAGATCTATTGAATAATAAAAATAATACGAGTAGCAAAAATAAACATTCTTATGTGTAGCTTAGTGGGCACCATGCTAGAATTTTCAGAGTGGTCATTTCAGTGGAAGTTACTGGGGAGGTGTAATGCTTTTCAGACTGCCACCCAACTGCATTCTTATGAAGAGAGCTACTGCAAAGAAAGAACCTTTTAAGTTCACTAAAGAGGTTCTCTTTTTCTCTATGCTGTCTGGGTTTTTAGTTGTCATTTTTTAACAATGAAAATACCACAGGGCTTTAAAGGCAGAGCAAAAAGTTGCTGCTTTCCTGGGACAGGTTTATTCGTTTTCAAAATCCAGGAAGCAAAGAACAAAGAAATATTGAGATCCGTTTCAAAGCTTTTTGCTGAAATAATTTACATTGGTATCAAGCTTAATACATTGTAGCCGATCTCTAAAACTTCTCAAATCAACTCCTTTCCTGTCTGCAGTGTCTTAATTAATAATGCTGGAACTCTCCACCTATTAAAAGGAATCCATTTACTTGAAGAAAGAGAATTACAGTCTTGGCATATTTTCCCTCAAATCAATTTGCATTTGCTTCCTATGGTACTAAGGACTTGGATAAGACAATTGTACTTTCAAGAGTCTGACAGAAGACAGCTTTCAGTGGAAATGTCTTTTGCAAACATTTTATTCTGACAGCTTTATCATACTATGAATAGGAACTTGAGGCTAAATTTAATGTATTGATAGGTTTTAAGATACTGCATGAGCAGAGCCTACTGAAAGCAATTTCACAAGTCAGTCACAATATCCATTAGTTTACAGTTATACTGAAAGTAACTTTTGCCTTCTCTCCACTTTAAACAAGCTCTTTTCAACCTGTATAAAAGACTACTTGGTCACTTCAGAGTGAAGGTCAAGCAGTCAGGATTTAAAAGCTAGCAAGTGCAACATGGTAGTGGGAAGCTGCAAATGCAACATTGCTGAAAAATGATATAGAAAGTACTTCTGATCCATGTACTGCTCTGGTGCTAGTAGCTGAAATACCCTGAGCTCCCGCATCAGGTTTAAGTGAAAACTCCATGGTCCAGGAGGACCAGGGCTTTTTCCGGTTCTAAATGTCTACAAAATCCCCACCATGGAGAGTTATATACCTCTGGTTTTTCCACTTACTCTTTTTCTTCCTGCTAGGGTGGATTTCTGGTGAACCTATATCTCTCTTCCCTTTAACCTGTCTGCGCTTGGCTATTCTGAGGGCTTTCTTCTTCCGAAGGTCTTACAATTTTTTTTACATTTAAAATATTTCAAAGCAAAGTGGATGGCAGAGAAGTAGTGAACTTTATCCTCTGAGCTTTTAGTATATCCCTTTAATTTCCATTTTCCAGAGCTGATTATGAGACATAGGGACATTTTAAGGGAAAGTATTACAGGGTTGTTTTATGGTCAAGCCTAGGTGGAGTGGGAATAAAGGAGAGGAAAGGTAAGAAAGAGAATGAGAACACAAATGAGAAAAAGCTTGGATCCAGTAACACAGCATCTCTAGATCTTGGGTTCATTAGTCACCTCCTCCTTTTAGCAAACACATGCAAAATGTCTTGATTCTGCTACCCATTAAAAAAAGTCTTTCTGTCCATCTCAGTTCTTTAGAAAGAGCTCTGAGTCTTCAATTGTGTGGTAGAAAGGTGTTTGCATCCTGGGAGCTAAATAAAATTAGCTGTCAATTCCTACTTTCATGCCAAAATTATAGCTGTAGTGGCATGGTCAGCTGCAGCATCATGGCTTTCCACAGTCATATATTAAAAAAAAAATTAGTTTTCATACAAATCTGCATCAGCATGCTTTGTATTTGCTGCCAAGCATGACCATTTCCTTTGATATACTAATAATTTCCTCCTGGCTGACAATCTAAATACGCCTATTTGGTGAAGTATTCTGATTTTTCCATGCATATTTATTACAAATTAAGTGCTAAATTTACTTGCATTAGCTCAGGGATGGATTTAAAAAGCAGAAAAACGCAAGCAAGCTTTTGTTTTATGGGTTACAGTTTTTATAATATACTCTCTTCAAGGAAGAATGAACATGCTTTCCTCATTTACATGACTCTTTGAAAGTTAATATTTTTACTTGTGTTCACAGAGTGCAGGAAATTAATTTAAAATACCTTTTAAAGACGTAATAACGCAACGAATAAGAAGTGGAGAGGAAAAAGAATAGTGAGAAAATTAAATGAAAGTTATCAAAGCTGATCATGCCAGTGAGCTTTCAAACTTCATGTAATGATGAAATTTAAGAATGCAAAAAGAATAACAATAAAAAGAAATCTCATTTACTTCAGCCTAGAGACCTACTTCCATTTTTATCCTTAATTATCCTTGGTGGCATTCATTATACCTTAACCATCTTAAAATTTGGTCAATAGCTCAATGTACAGTTGGAAAACAGAAACAAGTGGTGTCCCTGAGGTGTTGGTGTTGGGACCAGTCTTTTTCAACATCTTTGTCAGCGACATAGACAGTGGGATTGAGTGTGCCCTCAGCAAGTTTGCCGATGACACCAAGCTGTGTGGT
>JAVHNF010031203.1:0-13095 GCA_034783455.1 Micropsitta finschii | reverse complement strand
GGACTCTCCCCACAGTAACTTTCCAAGTGAACACTGTGACTCCTTGAAGAGGATGGGGAGACGAGAAAGAAGCCTGTTCTTCACGCAGAGATTGATGATGAAAATAATCTTGGGGGGGAGGGGAGTGGAGGCAAGTACTTGAACATTCACAGTTTGATGCAAAGCACAGATGAAATATATTCTGTAGTTGCTTCAGGCAGCTTTGCGCATAGAAAAAAAGAAATGTTTAGAAAATAAAAAGTTTACTTTGTCTTTCTGGATATAGCCAGAACCAGTCTCCATCCCACCTGGGCAAATGGGAATCCAAAATTAATCTGATTTGTGGCAGTAAAGGTCCTTAAGTGCTTTCAACTCCTCAATCAGTGTCTTGTTTTGGTTTTCAAGCACAGCCACTCGATTTTCTAGACATTTCACATACTCCTTTTTCTTCCTGCGACATTCACGTGCTGCCTCTCTGCAAAGCAAAAAAGGCAGTTCAGATCCTGAATGACCACTTGCAGACATAGGCTACTTAACTCTTCAGGTTAAACCTTTACCCAGTACTGCCATTTTTAGACCACAGAGGTATTGTTAAGAAATGCAGGTCAGGAAAAAACCACTGAGTTCTTAGCAGTTGCTCCTTCACAAATCACATACACTCAAGATCCACAAATCACTTCAAAATGCAGATGCCAGTAAGTCAGCACCAATAAAATTCTGCTTCTGTGAGAAAAAGATATTACTCAATGACAAAATTCTGCTTGCAGGATTTATATTATAGCCTTCAGGCTGAGTTGAATGCTGCTGCAATAACTTCAGTGATTTTACTGCAATAAATAAATGAATAATAAAACCATGGATAAGATCATCTATTAATCTCCTTATAGTCTTAACTATTCCCTTTGCTGCAGTCTTACAAGATGCTCAACAGTTCCAAAAAAAGCTGTATTTAGAGCTTTCATGTATTTGGTCTTGAACAAGACTTCAATTTTATTAATCATGTCTGCATCACTGCAACGATAATACGAAAACAACTCAAAAAATAAACAGTCACTAGCAACCATATAATTCTTTGTCCTTGTCTGCTGTGCCAAGAACATGGCAGCATTAATGTGCTAAAGCAGATCTTCAGACAAGCAAACTTTTAGGTCTTGCTTGTAAAGACTGAGCTGCCTGTAGGTAATTTGGTACCATACTAAGAACACCAACAAAAAATACCTGGAAGGTGCTAATGTGCTGCTGAGCATGCTGAAGACAGTTACACCAAGGCAGAAGTTACCCTGCACAGCTACAGTAATGGTACCAATGGACAAAGTAAGCACAAGCATGTGCTAGGGTTGATAGGAGTCCAGGCAGAGGGCCCTCCTCCTGCAATGCAGCTTGTCAAAGCAGCACACTGCAGATAGATACTAAGTGTACCTACTTCTTTGCCCTGAACCTTTAGATGTGAAGCAGAGCAGCTTCAGAAGGAAAGTCTAAGTGTCTCTTCACTGCACATACTACACAGATTGGTGATACAGTCAGCGTTCTGGGAAGTAAGAGACAAAACTGAACCCGGTTCTTCTGCTTATGAGATAAATAACAGCCGTAATACTAGGTAGAAAGAATGCCTGCTCCAGGACCTAAAGGGTAAGAAGACTCTAAAAGTAACTTTTGAAATTCAGTCCTACAAATGAGACATGAAGAAAACCTTGTCTGGAAGCCCTGAAAGGACTCGGGGATCCATTAGTTACTCCTACAAGTACAATTTCACATGCTTGCAGCACATGGGCCTTGTGCAGCTTGTAGTAATTTTGGGCTGCTACTTGTGTCACCGAAAGATTAAGTATTACTGGATCAGGAAGTGCCTCTCGGTGCACACTACTAACCTGTCTTCCTGGGTGACAACTTTTTCTTTCTGGGATTTCTGTGCCAGCTTGGGCTGCATATGAAGCCACCTCAAGTTTGTTTGCTTTAGTTATTCATAATGAACAGCTAAGAGTTATACTGAATTAGAAGAGAGCTTTTAGAATGTCACATTTACACAGAAAATTTGCAAGATAATATCTATGAATATTTACGCTATAATCCTCCAATAAGAACCACCTCGCCATCTGCCTCTCTCTCCCCCTTTCCCCTGCTTTGCTACGGAGCCCAGATTTGCAAATATCTATTAAGCAGGCAGGCTAAAAGCACCACATGCAACATGACACTGTTGCAAAAGACGTCAATTTAACTGAAGTGGGGGTAATTCCCCATTGTTTTTCTTGGCTTTCCTAAACACAAAAGCTTTCTTTTACTGGAGGAAGACTGCTGACTAAATGAGGGGATTCAGAATGCTCATTAAGTTTTTCTCAAGTGCAGAGCCTGAAAGGGTGACATCTACTATTCACTGGTATCAGAAAAATATATAAAAAGGGGACATGGGTGACATTCAATATAAAAACCTTTTTAAAGTGAACTCTGCTGTTCAGCATTATTTACCTCATTAAAGCCCCTCAGATAAGCTCATGCAACTTTCCACTGTGGTCACAGCTCAGTGATCTACAGAAGATAAATGCACCTGTACAACATAGTTTTTTCAGACTGACAGATGAAGTAAACACTGATTTCAAGGGGCTTCCCCCCCTCAGAGGGGAGGGAATCACTGTAATATACAGGCTCAAATCTGTAGCTTGCAGATGGGAGCTCAGGCCCACCCCTCCCCTCTCCTGCAGCAGCAGCTTAAGGAGCATCGTGCCCAGCTTCTCTCTGCTGCTCCCTTCCTTCGCAGCTTTCAAGTCCCACCTCAGTAGGCTTGGCTTTTCCTCCTCACACCCTAAATCCTATGGGGTCATATCTCCTCTCTCTCTTTCAGCCCCCATGCTGCCACCATTGGTTCCAAGAGACTTCAAAGCTGCTCATTAAGCCTTTTCTTGAATCTTTCTGCCTCTGGAGGATAAAACCCTAAGGGCAAACAACTACAGAGAACAAGTGAGACAAAGAAGAGTGCAGGTAGGTAAGCAGCAAGAAGAATCCATGCAGAAGGCTAAGGTAAGGAATGAAGGTAGTTACTCAGAAAAAAATCAACTCAGCTCAGTGTTTGTAAGTACATAACTGAGGTCGTGTAAGTCCCCCACCAGTGAGGATTCTCCTTATGGCAAAAAATTCATACACCTCACAGAATGAATATGACACTTTTACTTGAGGTTTCAGTCACAGTACATGGCATTAGCAGGTGTGCTTCTTTGTTCTGCATCTTTAAATAAAGGCAAAGTCTTTAGAAAGACTTTGAAAAAAGGAAAGATTGGGATTCTTAGCACTTAACACTCCAGGTCTATGCAGAGCAGACTGGATAAGAAGTGATCTAAATATACATGCCTGTTCTTCATTAGACGCACTTCTCTCTTCCGTGCGGCCTCTTCTGCTGGCTGGGTCGGAAGTGCTGGTGAGGATGCCATGACTACGCCTGGTGCAATGGTGCTGGTAGGGGCGGTGCGAATCTGGTAAGTCTGCACATCTCCTGAGGCAGCTGAAAGGCATAAGGGAACATGATGTCAGAGTGGTGAGAGTGCTGTTAAAACACTGTGCCAAGAGCACCTAGTCCCCTATCTAACCATGTACTGTGAGCTACATACAGGAGGAATGACCGTCATCTGGGTCATCGCTGCTATTTCAGTCTTAGGTTTTGGGCATTCCTGCTGAAGAAGTCTTCACTTGTGCTTGATAACTTCATTTGTCTTGCTGTATCGCTGTACTTCTTTTCCCCCTAGTATATTTCTTTTTACTTCTCTAGTTTCTGGGCAGTTTTAGCAGTTTTAAGATGAAGGATGGGACAAACAGTATTTCTAGCTATGCTCTAAATGCCTATGTGCTTACACGCGCTGCATGTGTAAGCACTTGGCACAGAAAAAAGGGTGTAGAAATGTAGCATTTACCTCAACAAGAAAGAGACTGTGCAAACTAGGCACTGAGCTACTTCTCTAAAATGAACAAGGTCTTGGGTTTCTTTTGTTTATTTATCTAGGAGTGTGTTACATTTGCCTGAGCTTGTAAGAAAATACAGCATCACCTAAAGAAATTGCATGTTCTTAGGAACAAAAAAGCCAGATCATCAATGCAACTACAGTATTTTTCTTAGCTATGTATTTTCAGTGATTCTGAAGACCTTTCCATTGGACAACTTTCAAATCACCTGCTTTACAATTATAAAAACAGGGGTGCACATTTCTGTTATTTTTAATAGACAGTTTTTTAATACCTTCCCAATTTTTAATAAACCAAACCACGTATTTTAATACAATAAACCCCCCCAACTTATTCTAAGTTGAAGTAGCCCCCCTTGCTCTAAGTGGAAGGCTAGATCAAATGATCTTTTAAGGCACTTTTCCTAAATTACTCTAAGTACTTCGTGACTAGTCACAAAAGCCACAATAGGAAGAAATGATGACTTGTAACTGAAAAAGGGAAAAGAATACTTCTAAGTTAAAGTGTCCTTATAGAAAGAATCAAACAACATTCTTTACTCACTTTGATGCTTTGCTTTAAATTTACTATTGTTGCAGAAGACTGTCTGGGAGAACTAAGAATTCTAAAGTGGTATCAGTTTTTGCAGAGATGTTAAAATAGTGTGGACAAAATACAGGAAATACAGCATGGAAAACCAAAAATAAATACGTCTTTCTAAGAAGTAAACCCAAAATATCCACAATTTTATAAGCTGAAGGGAAAGGCTCCAAGAAAATGTGACAAATAGTTTTGTCCAGAATTTCCTTTAATAACTTTAGAGACTTAATCTGTGCCAAAGCTGCTAATTCTGTTTCCTGACGTTTTAAGGAGTTAGGTTGGCAACTTGTATCTGCATGGAGAATATATTATACGGAATGACTGGCTGTGAAGTTTCTCACCTTGTACAACAACTTGGTTACTGGGTACAAGTATCTGTTGTCCATCTGTGGTCTGTGCATATTGTAAAATGGTGGTGCCAGGTTGGGTTGCAGCTGCATTGGTCATAGTCAACGTCTGGAGACCCTGTACTCCGTCTGTGCCATTGTTAGACAACTGTATTGCTCCTCCTTGGGTAATAGCAACTGAAGAAAAAAAACACAGCATTTAAGACACTAATTTACTCATTAACTCACAGTATTAAACCTAGATATGGCAGAATAATGATCTGAGTTAAATCCCTTGAAACTCTTATACACCCTCAAATCAGAAACATGGCTTTCATGTACATTAAAGAAATCATGCTTTCAAAGTAAGCTGGCAGTTATCCATGAGACCTATATTCTTTTTTTTTGGGGGTGGTGGGGTGGGGTGGCAAAACCCCCAGCCTAAACCACAGATTAGTTTCTCTGATAAAAGAGCATCACATTGAGGAGTTACAATCCTCCCCCAGGAAATACTTCTTAATTTCTTAGTTAAGATGTTCTTCTTGGTTGGTTTAGGTTTTTTCTGCAGTCCTTTCTTCTCATCTGTAATTCCTCTCCTTTTCCACGCTTTATGCCTTTCACTTTCCTCTGCTGCTATTGGCTATCCATCTTGTGTTTCACTTTCTTCTTGCTTTTGCTTTTTTTTCCTTCTGATTGTAGCCCCCCTCTCTACAGCTTCCTCTGAGCCTTCCTAGCAGTGTTTTCATTGATAAAGGTCCATTTTCACACATTTTTTCCTTCAAGCAATCTTACTTAGGTAGGTTTTTTAACTTTCTTTCCCTCAACCCTGTCATGCAGGTGTGCTGAAACATCACACCTCATTTGTGATTCCACACAATTTCACCGTGCTGCTATACACAGACACACCAAAATCTCTAGCATCTGCCCCAGCAGGTATTTTACAGTTACGCTAGTAAAGCAGAGTTAACCACAACAGTTTCAGTAGGCAAAGAGGCTACGGAATAAACAGAGATACAAAATTCTAAAGAGATTTTAAGAGAAAGATACAAACAAACAAGTTCTTTCTCCCTTTTGTATCTTTAATACTCTGTGTTTGTGTGAGACAGCACTTGAATTTTAGCTTTACTGCTGTATTCGCAAACCTTTACGTTAAAGCGCTCTATCTGTGAAATACAGTGAATAAAGAAAACACAGAATCATATATTTATTACATATTTTAAATAAGGTGGCTGAAGTTCTTATTTTTCCAGGACTTTCTAAAAATGTAATTGCAGACTGCAGTGCTTTTCCTATTCATGAGGTTACAACTTTGTGAACCAGTATTCATCATCTGCCAGGAAAAAAAAGAAACTTCTGAATTACCTCATCTGGTTCCTGAAGTGAAGTTCATAAAAGCATTACGGTTAGTTCGTATTTTGCCTCAGGATGCATTAGCTGCACTAACAGGCAAGCAGTCCCAGAATGCTAACTGATCATTTCACATACTTACAATAGGAATGTGTTTAAAGGGCACGGTTATCAAACGGTCAAGTTAAAATAACCTTATTTTCACCTCCTCCTTTGTCCTAGTCCAAACAGTTACAGAAATAATAGTTCTTCATCTTCTCATCCCCACTTACTAGCACCACTGAGAAATTCAGACTACATACTGTACTGCCCACTGCTGGTTTGGTAAATGGGAGTTGGCACCGTAACAGTGGCGATGGCAGGTGCTGCTGTTTCCTCTTCAGACTTCTCTTCTTCGATCCTTGGCACTCCTGGGGCGTCTGAGGACAAGTCATTCAAAATTTTTCTGGCAAAGACAGTGTGTTGTAGAGATTTTAATAAAAATACGAGGAAAAAAGATAGCCTATTTGATACATAATGCTGCGGGACACTGAAATGTGCAGTACGCCAGCAAGGAAAGTACGGGGGCAGAATGAAAACCTGCACCATCTTCAAACTCTTATGGAGAGGACTGTTCCAAGTGCCATTCATAGATGGGCAAGGGAGCCAGCACAGAACAGCTGTGTTTTAGTACACAAGACAAAGATGCCTCTCAAGGAGGTTCTTCTCAACCCAAGCATCAGCTGTCACAACCTCCCCTTTTTCTTAAAAGCATGTTTCTCTCTCATGCATTTTTACTTGTTTCCTGCTTTTAGCCGCAGAAGGATTTGAGGAAAGCAAAAGTATGTAAACCCCTGTCTCCTCACTTACATTAAGGGAACTGCTCCATTTCAGAGACTGTAAACACCTCAGCCAGAGAGCTGAGTACAAAGGAAGTCAGCAGAAATGCTTGTAAAGAGCAACCAGTTTATAGCGTAACACCTGCCTGGAAGGCAATACTGAGTGTGGTTGAGTCAAGGCACACAGTTATGTTTACAGGTGCCCTGCCTGAGAAAGCTGTGACCGCAGCATGGGTAAAGAAAAGAACACATGGTTTAGTTACTTTCACAGGGTAATTATCCAAACCAAAAACTGCTTAAACATCACTGCTACGGGTTCCACTGAACATGAAAGTAGGACTGATCATAGAGGTTACTGCAATTTGCATCATTTAGAACAAACACTGTCTCCCAGAGAACTGTCAAGCCCTTTTAACCGCTGGCATATTCTGTCACTGCAAAATGCTACTCAGGTAAAGAGCAACATCTGTAATTCTCATATGTCTTCCTGTGGACTGTCACTAGAACTCAAAGTGTGATGAAGCTAACACAGCTGTAGACCCCAGGCCCCAAAGCAAGACTCACTTCCCAAATAAGGCTCTAAGCCTTTCGGAGCCAGAACATCTGTATGGAGCTATCTGGGAAGAGCAGTGACTCTGCTAAACAACTTGACAAAACAGAGCTTTGGCGATGCTGTTTTGATAGTGCGCGTGCAAGAACCCCAGCACTGCACAAGCACTCCACTGTGCCAAGCACCACTTGGACAAATGAGAAACTCCCATCCAGGAAGTCTGCAGCTATGTGTTAGACCAGAAAAAACAGTGGACAAAACAGATGAAGAGCCTTCTATTCTGTGCATCCATCTTGCCTCTGGGGCCAGTTACAGCAGCTTGAAGAACGCCAACCGGGAATTCACCAACACAGCAGCAGCCTGGCTCAGCCCAGAGTCTGAGCTGCATATGTACGTTTGACAGTTACGAAGTTCTGCTGAGTCACCAGGACGTGGTTTGAGGACAGAGGCTGTGGTTTGGCAGCAGTGTGTGTGAAGGAGCCCATCTCAATGAGAAGTGAGCACGAACAAGTGCCCTCTTCTCAGCTTTGCTCTGTGTTTGCTTAGCTCTGCTGTCTCACCATACACAGCCATTCCCCCATATATAGTAACAGTCAGTGTCTCACTGCAGAAGCAGACTGCAAGGAAGTCTGTAGCAGCCTTGAAGTTAGCAACACTGCTCCTCACAAATCTATTAAGGCTAGGAGTATTCAGCAATGACCTTCACTATCTGCACCACAACAGCCTTGAAGGCTGGTGGGAGAAAATAATCTGTAAGTGCTAATAAATGTTTGAGATATGCTCAGGCCTACAGTCTAGCTTATATTTCTAAGGTTATGCTCATGAAGAAAAATGGAGCATGTGAGTTTTCTGAAGCAGCAGAAATGCACGAGTCACTTAAACCCAGAACTTCAGAGCTGTTCCTTAACGCTATTTAGCATGTTTTAAGAAAGAAAAAAGAGATTTAGTACAGCCAGAAAAAGTTGTACAAGGGCTTAATTAATAAAGTAACGTGACTAACACCATGTGAAGGAGCACATCAATTGTTCTTTCCACAGAAGTATTTGCCATGACAACTAAAGATACCAGATGCCTACCACCACAGCCAGCTCATACCCTGGCTTCTTAAACTTTAAACACAACCAATTTTGCTCAAGCCGATTTTTTCTCTGAGCCTCAGAACACCACATGTTCATCGAAAGTCTCCCGGGAGAAAGGAATTAAGTTTGACTGCTGCTAGCATTTCAACACTGATGAAAAACAACACAGTTGATTTTTTGCAGACTAGAGATTATACAGAAGCCACCTGCTCGCAAAGCTTCAGTGTATTTTATGTATTAACTATCCATTAAAGCTACCTCTGGGGGACCCAGCACAACGATACCTCAGCATTTCACAAATGTGGCAATTAGCTTATTCTCAGCTCATTTCTGTCTTAACTGAGTGTAACAGCTGAGGTTTCTTCCTGCCCCTCCTATTATCTCTACATCCTATTCATGGAAAACACACTGAGGAAGAGAGGCACCATTAGTGGTAAATTTAGAAATAACCATACAATCACACTATTGGTCTCGCCACAAGAAGAACATATCCATCAAGCAAAATGCTTCTGCTTTTAACCTCCATACCTGTAGGAGGGTCGTCTGGAGAGGATTTCTCTTCGTTTCTGTGAGTCTGTGACACTGTCTACTGATTCCTGTGAATCTTCACTTTCTGCTATGGTGGAGATCTGTAAATAAGAACAGCAAACAAACTTAACAAGACACTTCCAATATCTTTATTTTAGGGAAATGCCTACATCCTGTGAAAAACACTACAAGTATTCTATAGTGCTTCTACCTAGTCAATGAACAGAAAGTACAGGCTGTTTGGTCACAGATCCAGTGACTGATGACCTGACAATTATCTACCCATGAGAATACTCTAATAAGAAAATATAAACAGTAACTCCGTGCACTTTTTGTCTTCTGTGATTCCTTGTTTCCATCCATTTTAGGGAACTAAGAAAGATTTTTCAGTAAAATTTAGGGAGAGAATAACTACAACTAAATTAAGAGAGCAGAAACATTTGGAAACAAAAGAGCAAAATACACCTGAAGCTGAGAAACATCAATTTATAAATCACTGGGTAGATAATGTCTTAGAGACTGATGCTGGGGGGAAATTGTCAGAAAAATGTCAAACACAAAGATGCTAAAAAATAATCCAGTGCTGTAATTCTGAATATCTGTGCTAAAAAAGACAAAGGTTTATGAAGGAAAGCTAAAATGTTTGTATCAATTACCTTTCAATAACTTTAAATTCAAAGCGTGCCAAGAATGTAAGAGCATCTTCAACACATAAAAATAGAGACTGTTTTCCAGAAGACTACACTCATGTGACAAATATACAAAAGCTAATGGTAGTGAGCGGATAGAGAAATGCCTGTGTGAGAAACCTATCTCACAGACTGTCATTTTATGCACTGTAGGGAATATTCCCAAAGGCTCAGAAAGGTTGCTGGCGCCCACATCTCAGTTAATCAGATAGTGGGCCTGAACAGGTCTGAGGCTGACAGTGAACCACCAGGCTTTAAATACGCAAACATGCTGGCTTTGCACTGAGCCAGGTGAATTCCAAGCATGGTTTCATTGTCAGTCTCTTATCTTCCACCTCTGGGCTAGTAACTTATCTGAACACTGCTTAGCACCCATACACTAAAACTCTAAACTTTTGACTCCAGTGGCTGATGGAGGTAGAGCCTGCCAGAAACTCAGCACTAAAGCTGACAAGGGGTAAACACAGATTATGATCAGAATGACCTGATTTTAAAATGAAACATTTTTTTGTGCTCACTGTACTAATAGCAAGGGAATGATGCACAAATCCTTGCCCTGTGTACTCGCTGTATGCCAAACAACTTCTCTTTCTGAGTTCAGTACCACTGTGTTTAAAGTACTGAATAAATAAAACAATAAAAAATTGACAGGTTTTACAGATCTCTGACTACTTGTCTCTTACGTGTTCAAGCTACCTCATCATATTATATTATCTGACTTGCTTTATAGAAGAGAAGCTAAGGCTTTACAAGGCAAACAAAGTTCAACAGTGAATTTTAAACCCATTTTTATGAGGGGACTGATAGGTTTATTTTAAGGATCATTAACAGGCAGACACCTATTCTGTAAACCAATGCAAGTATTTCTGAGGCAGCAAAGACTCTCATTCCAGAATATCAGCCTCAGTAATGATTAAAGATTATTAAACCCCCCCACAACATGAACTCCTACTCAACAAAAATGTATGAAATACAATGGAGACAAAAAGTAGAGTAATACTGTAAGAAAAAACGTGAAGCTGTTAAACTCACTTAAACTCACTTACCAAGGTCTACAGAGAAATGAAACTCAGCAATGTTTGAAAGTGAAAAGCGGTTAAACCAGAACAGAAAACAAGTCACAGAGCAGCACATACTGTACAGATTTTGCCTTCAATATGCTCTTAAAGTTTATATACGCAAAACCACAATCTAGGACACAAACACATAAGAAACCCGTGAACTGGCAGGGGTATTTGAAAGGCCCAATTCACGTATTAGGAATTTCTTCCACCAGTACCTGAACTGTCTGGACCTGTGGAGACTGAATAACTGATGGCTGGGCAGCCTGAATTACTCCATGCACTTGAACCGTCTGCCCGTTGGGCAGCTGAACTAAGGTCACCGTGGGTGCAGAAGATGTTGCATGTGCTGCTGGCATAGATACCTGCAAAGAAGAGACAGTGAACATAGATTAGGTTATTACAAAACCTTCGTATTTTACTACCAAGAACACACTGTGGTCAAAGAATTATGCATCTTCTAGACCCCAGTTACATGACCCAAATGTTTCAGTGTAATAAAAACTCCCCTTAACTGTCTAAACCCAACATCTGACCTACTTTATGAATTAGTCTAATGTAGAATTTCTGCAGGCTCAAAACATCGCTTGTAAAACCACTGATAAAATGAGAAAAACACAACTGCCCCTATTCTGAGGCAACCTAATGAAAACACATTATTACCTTTCGCTTACTTCACTTAGACACTGCTAGGATTTGGGTGTACTCCTACAGACACTGCTGAGTCAAAGGCAGAAGCATATGGGAGTGGGGCTATTTTTGTTCTCACTCAAGAAAATGCTTGCCAGCTGTATGAAGTTAAAATTTTCAGGGAGCCGTATCTTCTGGACTTCCCAGAGCCTAACCCATACTGAGTAGCTGGCAAAGCCCATTTAAATGAAGAAAATTGATCATGTGGTCAGACACAGATTTGCAGTGGGAAACAAATGGTTTATAGGCTGTTGCTGTGATTCAGCGTAACAGGTCAACACAGATTCCAGTCTTAATTTCTGTGAGGAAAAATTGCTGGCATTTTAAACACTCAGCTCCTAAGCACAACTTTGTCTCTCCAGCGCAGACCTGTAGGCACAGCAGCTATGCCAACAGGGGTACAATAATGACTTCAGCAGCATACATTAGCACTGCGTGCACAGCCACCCAGGTCCTGTGCAGGGGCTCAGGCTCTGGTGGTAGCAATACCCACACCAAGCTGTTCACATCACGCAGGGAAGTCTGACTCTGGCAGGTCACAGGAACTATTATGGGCAGCTGAAGGGCCATGCACCAGGGCTGCTACGCAGCTGGGCAGATGACCTGGTGCACATCCAGTACTCAGCAACTGTCTGGTGACATGATACATGTGTTCATGGCTGGGGGGGGTGGAGGGGGGGTCCTGAAAGGCAGGAGGGTGCCAGTGCTGCTGTACCAGTGTACACTGCCCTCAGTTTGCATCTGACTCACACCATCACAGCCCTCAGGGAAGGACTATGATGTGTGAGCTGCTCTGGCAGACCTCAGCCAGGCTATGGGTCACTGACTGGCCAGCCTTTTACTAGACACCCAGCTTTAGAAAATGTAACAATCCTCCAGTGTTCAACAGCATTTTCAAGGAATTCAACCCATGTAGCTACAATGTGAGAAGGGGCTGCACTGCTGTCCTACCTAATCTCAAAGAGCTGCTATGTACCGGATGCAGAAGTAAATCCTCTGCTGTCCCCATGAACATGTGGTTCTCAAAAAGGTGCAGTAGCTCATCTCTGCATTTCCATAAACATCCACCACCTATAAGGAAATCTTGCTTAACAACAAAATTAAAGGGAATAACATGTAGACCTCTCTCCTCCACAGCTGTCTCTCTCTAATCCATAAACTTGTGTTTGCTTCTACCTTTCTTTTTCAGGAAAACTGCTGCAGCATTACACGGTGGTACTTAACTCCATCAGAGAGGAACCAGGGCTGAGATTAACATGAGCACACTTTCCTCTAGCAAATTAATATTGCTTTACCAAGAAACCTTTTTTAATAGTGCACGTCTGACACTGCCAACAGTCCTTGGCAATCACAGCAAAGCCGATCAACTGGAGGCCACTCTGTGACTGGATTAGAGTGTAACTTCTGCAGATGTCTCTGACTCATACCTTGTGGAACCGGAACGAGTTTCCTTTTGACTCTAAAATCTACCCTGAACTCAGTAAAATGCAGCAATTAAACTAAG
>JAVHNF010031195.1:0-25180 GCA_034783455.1 Micropsitta finschii | reverse complement strand
GGGGGGGGGGGGGGGGGGGGGGGGGGGGGGTTTGCGTGTGTTTGGGAATCTCACCCCACACAATTGGTTTTGTTCCTGCTCGAGCACGGAGGATTAGCGAAGTGGAAAACAGCCTTCCCTAAAAAAAACCCAACCAAGGTTCCCATCGTGTCCCAGCGCTCGCTTCCCGAAGGTTTTCCCTAGAGCTCAGAGGTAACGACCCAGCGCAGTTGGTCTGGTAGGGACACGGTCGAGGAACCCAGCAGCCTCGTCCCAGGGTGTCACAGAGCCCTGCACGGAGCCGTCCCGTCCCCCCTTCCTCCTGCCAGCCTGTGCCTCTCGGGTGTCGGAGCACGGCCCTGCGCTGCCTCTCCTCCTGCACAGCCCCTTCCCGGCCATTCCCGTCTCCGTTGGGGTTAGGGGAGGCGGAGAGGGGAAGGGGAGGGCGAGGAATGCCCAGCGGGACAGCCCCAAGGGAGGAAGCTGCCGGCCCGCTCGGCAGGGAACCGCCACCAGCCTCCCGTGTTAATAGCAACGGAGCTTTTATGAATCGGGCCCAAAGTTTGTACAGAGTTTGTCTGAAGAAAAATATTGCAACTGTGCATGAAACTAAACAACCACATGAGGTTTTTTTTTTTCTTTTTTTTTCTTTTAATTTTTTTTTTAAAAGTGGTTTTTTTATTATTATTTTTTTGTGATTTTTTTTTGTTTTTTTTTTTTTAGTTTGTGTTTGCTTTAATTCTTTCTATATGAGGAAGTCTGGTGTGAAGAAGGGTCAAGCATGGGTACCTGGTTCAGCGCTGCCCATTCAGAAACCTCTCGCCACGTGAGCTCAACCTCGGGGGGGGTGGGTTTGGAAAGGGACTGTCCCTTCCACTTGAACTGTGTGCGGCTGTTGGTCAGAGCAAGCTCTCTGAATTCTTAGGGTAGCTTTTCGAGACGAAAAGGTCTTTCCAGGCACGGATTTGTGGTCTCAAACACCATGTCCTGCCCTCGAGGAGAAATCAAAACTGACCACAAAAATAACAAAAAAAGGGGAAAAAAAAAGAAAAAAAAAAATAAAAAAAAAAAAAGGAAAAAAAAAGAAAAAAAACCCAAAACACAAGTAATACTGAATTTAAGTAAATGTATACCTCCAAAATACTGAAAACACCCCAAATCAAGAGAAGACAGAATTTTGCGTTCTCAGTGAAATATCTTTAAACCTATCTGACAAGAACCAAGTCAGAAAAAAAGACTAACATAACTTTGAGTAATATTCATACAGCTACTAAGCATTATGGAATAGCATGCATTAATATTGTACGGTTATTTTACATCACCTATATCAGAAGGTTCTGACAGACAGCGAAGGCTACCGGTGTAGAAAAAATCTTACTTCAGAAGAGCAATATAATACAGATTTCACAGGCACTACATTTTAATATATCAGGTATTATGCTGGTTTTCTTATAACTCTTTCTGTCCTAAAGCTGGCATTATAACAATGACCGAAAAGGCAAGGATCGAAGTAAACGGAAAGTAGATACCAAAGTTGATATATTCATTTTTTTTTCTTTTTCAGATAGATTAGTGCATAGTTTTCATGCAGATAAACACTGCTATGCATTTACATTGTTGGAAAGCAGAGTGAATTGAGCCCAAGTTGTCACATTTTTGTAAATCATTTTGCCAGCCTGTAATAGCACCATGTAATGGATTTGCATTAAACATTAAATTGATTTCAGAATTGGTGACACAGTATTCACTACAGTTAAGTGCTATGGAATAGCTTCAATGTTACCTGCTATATATCAAAGCAATTTTCATCCCACTGCTTTTTTATTGGAAAAAATAAAAGGAAAATGTACTCGATACTAATTAGACTATTGCGCAGCCTTGGACTTGATGATGGCATAGCTGGGTTTACTGTCAAACAGTAACACATGCATTGACTTCGAGACAAAATTGGCATTGTAAGCTTGATTTAATGACAATCCTGCCTAGCAGGCAGTGGTAACTTCACAAGACCTGCCTCCGACAGACCTCATGAGGTTGGTTTTGCTATTTATTTCTTGTTTAGGTGCCATTGAAGCTCTCCTTACATTGTCATGCCGGTTATGGTTTTAATTTTGTTCGATGGAGGCCTTCTACCAAAAGGAAAACAAAACAACCCCTTTCCCCCCCCCCAAAGAAAAGATATTTCCAGAGACACAATGCAAAGTACAATATTAACTGACATTCTTTAGAAAAAAAAAAAGAAAAGAATTCACCACAAGGAAAAAAAAAAACCTGTTTTAGGCTATGCATCTGGGTTTTCCTGTCTTTTTGTACAGTAAGTATTTCATAACACTGTTACTACAAAGCTGCAAATATACGGAACAAAGAGAACTAGAGAAAGAAAAACAAAATGTTAGAGGGATTTTGCATATTCCTGTGGGCTGACTGAATACTGTGGAGTTGAGAAAACTCGGTGTTTCGTTTCCCCTTCGGCCTTAAGGGGAGGGGGAACAAGCAACAGAGACAAAGTGTACCATGGCTGCCTAAACTCGAAGCCCCAAAGTTTCTTTTCTGATGAAGGAAGAAGAATAAATACTAACGGCATCGCTGGGGTGTGCGGCATGATGAAAGCAAGCGCCCTCGCTCCAAGGAGAAGTTAAAAAAAGAGGAAAAAAAAGGAAGGAATTAACTTGAGAAGAAGTCAATTCGCTCTAAGCCATCGCTAGGGCTTTAAACCTGGATGGGTGGGGGGTGGATACAGGTCAGAGTATTTGTGCATCTGACGGACTGTGGAGAGGAGGAGATGGAGGGGGGGGAGAGAGGGAATGGGACTTGTTCTCGTGACTCCAAAAGGGAGCGACTGGGAGGGCAGCGGGATGGGGACGTGACGCGGAGCCGGGGGCTCCGGCCGCGGCCCAGCTCCTGCCTGCACACCCCAAGCGGGGGTCCCTGGGCTCGGCTCCCCGCTCCCTGCCTGGCTCGGAGGGGAAAGCACTGTTTGTTCTCTACACCTGCACAGAACGGAGCTGCCGGGTTTCCTGCGGGACAGTTAAGGTGAAGGAAAAACGTACTTTAGTGTGTAATACTTTACAACCCCTGCTGGTTTACACCCTCGACCGCCTACCTCATGTTTTAAAGCCTTTAAAACATTTTTTTTTCTTCTTTTTCTCACAATTCTGCTCAGAGTTCCCTAACTTTAGCGTCATCAAACTCAATATGACAAAATACCTTCAAAAATACAGCATACCTGTAATGTCCATTTACAATGGTTCTTCAGTAGCCTATACTTCTCAAGCATAGGAATATGCTATACCATTGAGAGAAGAAAAATAACTGTATTTAAATACATACAAAAAAAGGAAACGGGAAAGTTTTTAACTTAAATCCAGTTCCCAAAGGAAAAAAAAGAAAAAAAAAAAAAGAAAAAAAGAAAGAAAAAGAAAAGGAAAAAAAAAAAAAAAGAGAAAAACCAAAAGAAAAAACCAAAAAAAAAAAAGCAATTCTATGAACGCTGCCTTTATAACGAACAATCAGAAATTCCACTAAGCTAATTTTGACAGAAATTTTTCCTCATTTAAACAACATTACAAAAGTCCTGCATTATAAAATAGGGTAGAATAAATCAGTGTAATCAATAAAACTATACAACATACAAATTACATATCTTCTGAGTGGGCAGTTTAATTCTCTCTCTTTGCAGCCATGACTACAACATGCTCACTAAAAACAACTAACTGCCCAAACTATTGCTTAGTTTGTTTTGTTTAAAAAAGGGTGCAATTTTATTGTATATACAACCAATTTACTGGTAATACCTTGTCTCATAGCAAGGTTCTGACAAAATGTTTGTCTAGGCTTTTTTCCCTTCACTGTGAAGCACTGAAAGCTGCTATTTTTTTTTAGTGCACATATGTCTTAATAAAGTAATGCCCAGCTAAGTGCTATAGGGAAGGCAAAGGATGCTGGCTAGAGGATGTGATACCATATACTAACAATCACACAATACAATAGAGCAAAATGACTACTCAACCACTTATCAGACACATATGAAAATCCAAAACATTTTATTTTTTTCCTTAAATAGAGAAGAACCAGTAAACAATTTTCAGAACTTGGAAGTTTAAAAACGTGCATATAAAAATGGGCATTATATACTTTTATTGAATGTGGATTGATTGCAGTCTGCTAATAAAAATGGGTGTGGGAATCTGAAGAAAAAGGAAGTTTTTTTTTTTTTTTTGTTGTATTTTTTTTTGTGTTTTTTTTTTTTTTTTTTTAAGGCTTGCTTGTGAAAGGAACAGTTGTAAAACAAAAATTGCTTGAAGCAGGGTTCAGCTTAGTGCTTCACAGTTTGACTGCTTCTCTAAGAAGAGCCCTTCCTGCATGTGCATTCAAAATCACAAAAGTACAAAGACAAACACCTAAAACACACTGCGTCAAGTGCAGCACCAACTTTGGTCAAATAAAACAAAAACCAAAAAAAAAAATAAAAGAGAGAAAAGAAAAAAGGAAAAAGAAAAAAGAAAAAGAAAAAACCAAACGAAAAAACCCAAAACTAAAAAAAAAAAAAAAGGAAAAAGAAAAATTAATAATCGCTAAGCTTTTCTACATGATATAAGCAGGTATTGCATATTTTCATATATCTGGGAGAAAACAAAACGAAAACAAAGGAAGACTCCAAATAAAATGTAAAATGCAGCAACATCCAAAAATACTGATAATCTAGCATCTACAGATCTCAGAATAGCACTGCCACTGACCATACAGGACAATCAACACTACTCCTATCTGCGGAACAACTAACATCCTATTTAATTCTAGATGTTGGAACTGACAATGGCTGACATAAAAGTCACATTTACAAAAAGTGTCTCCAAATGCTTGACTAGGGAAAAACCCCTTTCAATATAGGAACATGTGCAACAATTCCACAAATAATCGCTATCCAGGGCAAGGCACATTGATATGGAATTTTTTTTTTTTTCTTTTTTTTTTTTCATCTCGTTTCGTGCAAATTAAGAAAACAAAACAAAACAAAAAATAAAAACAAACCAAAAACAAAACGAAAACAAAACATTGTTTCAGGGAAAAGATGAGGAGCAAAGTGTCTTCCCAAGAATTTCAGTTACTTGATTGTATAGGACAGTAGTAGAAACCCTTCTGAAGGGTCGAACAAACATAGTTTAAAGGCAAGTGCCTGGAATAGGGATTACAATATTGTGTCTTAATGCACTCTACTTTACCCTACATTAACTATATAAAAATTAGTTACTAACACTAGAACATGCAGAGACTTTCTCTGATTAGCTGGACTCGCCAACCAGAACGTATATATATGTATAGTATAGGAAACCTTCTTAAAGTTGCATGTGAAGCAAAGGGGTGCTCCGCTGTCTGATAGAAAAAATCACTTGCACTCTTTTTTTTTTTTTTCTTTTTTTTTCCTTTTTTTTGTACATAAGATACAGGACGTTTGGGGTCCAAACTTCTCTTTTTGTGTGTTTGTTTCTTTTTTGTCTCTTTTTTTCTCTTGTTTTTATTTTTTTTTCTCTCTCTTCTTCAGCAAGTGCCCTTGCTTTTGAACTGGCATAAGTTGTAAGATCAGCATCATTCGTTTCTGTTAATGTTCTCTTCACAGTCCAGAAAAGGTACCAGTTCAGGGACACGAAGGTGTTTTACTTTCTGGACCGTTCTCTCTTATTCCCAAGGTGTTTGAGAACTGATAAACCCTATATTGCCGGAAACACGTAAAATTTGTCAGAATTGGCATAATCCATTATAGTGACTTTTAGCTTATAAAGTTAACAGAGATTATGATTTCATTTTAGTTATGTGCTTTGATAACAGAAAATGATTAATTAGCATTTAATGTAGTTAACATATTGTGGTAAAAGCACCATTAGATTTGTATTTTTTTTGTATTTTTTTTTTTTTAGATTTTCCTTCAGTTTTAAAGGGATACAAGTTCAACAATAAAAAACATAAAAAGCAAAAATAGCTCCCCTTTTTCTTGCAAGGCTGTTTTTTACCCCAATAATTTAGAGTCCTGGGGTGGAAGGACTTGGAAAACAAAAATAGAATTTTCAACAATCTCTATCTTACAAAGATATTTAGCTATCCAATGAAATTGCACTTTACTCAATTCAAAATTCGATTGTTTTGATTGATTCCTGTCAGTTTCTGTCAAAACAGACCAACTTCCCCATTTCTGCGTGAATTTTTGTGTAATTGTTGAAAATTGTTGAAAAAATGTTTTTCTTTTTTTTTTTCAATGTAAGTGCAGCATTTCAAACTTTTTTTTCTTTTTTTTTTCTTTTTTTTTCTTTTTTTTTTTTTCGAAGTGAAGAGTAGTAGTTCGATGGTTTTAAATCGCTCTGCAATCGAGTGGAAAAGAAAACATCGTTGACAATGCTCTGATGGTTCATGTTACGTCTCTAAGTGCTGACTGTAAATAAAAAAGAAACCCCAACCAAAAGAAAAAAAAAAAAGGAAAACCTGCAATTTTTTCTTTTTTTTTCTGATATGTTACAGAAAAAACCATGCTCTATGTCTGTCCGGTAAGTTATATATTGCAGAATTCAGCTACTACAAAAGTTATAGTTTAAGTGTGTTTCATGATTTCTCAAGAAGTCTCACACCTTGGATGGGAAAAAATCGATGAGGATACTGTAAAACAGTTAGGCTCCATATGGAAAGTGTGTTACAACAGCGAGTTGGTAAGCAGCAGCAGAGGCTAGTTCTACTCAGTGTCACCTAACGCTTACACTACCAATGAAACACTTCAAAAGTTATGAAGCCCAACCATTTCCAGCACCAGAGGAGAAATTACAACAGTCCTAAAGTTGTCTAAAAAAAAAAAAAAAAAAGAAAAAGAAAAAAAGAAAAAAAAAATAAAATTAAAATCTCAAAAATGTTACGGCCTTTGCCATTCAACCATAACGTTTGCCATTTCCATGTACTAGTTTGCTGTCGGTGTCTGCTCGCCTCCCCTTCCGCCGATGTGAAGTCGCTGCGCTGTGTTGCTGCTGCTTCCGTGTTACAGAGGTGGGAAGGGGTCTGGTGGTCTGTCCGGTGGGTGGTGGGAAGCGGAGACTTTTATCCCAGGTACCAGGACTGCAAAAGAGATGGGAGAAGCATCAGCCCCGATGCCCGTTTTTGCTGCTTCCCAAAGGGCTCTGGGCACGGCGGCCTCCTCCACCAAGAGGGGGGCTAATTGAGACCGTGACAAATCGACCTAATTACAAAGCTTAATTAAAAATACTGTACAAATCAATATATTATATATTTTTTTCTCGCTGGCAGTCGCTGGACATAGCTACAGATGAACGCGGGGGTCGTGTCACGTTACAAGTTATCAATCTTTTTAATAGATGATGGCTTGAAGATCCCTCCAGTTCACTTTTGTCTAATCCCCTGAAAAGGCGACGCACATTCGCCTCCCTGTGCCATTTATCACCCTGCAGTCGGGGTTTTCTTGGGTATTTAGGCATGTGCCAGCATAAGCATCTGTTGCTTTATACTGCCCTGCTTCAACTGTCTCGCTGGAACAGATGCACAGAAATTCAACAACAGGGCTGTTTTCTTAGGAGAAATGTGGATCGCTAGAGAAAAGCCGGGATAAAGCAAATCCGGGGGGAAGTGGATCAGCGAAAATGTCCCGTATCTCTGGCCATACTTGTGTTTCAAAACAAAACGTGGACCTCAACGAATAGCTTTTCTTTGGGAAAACTTTTTTTTTTTTCCCCTCCTTCCTACCCCTAAAGGGAGGGAATTCCCTGGGAATTCAGTTCCTCAACAATACCGTCCTTAACCCAACCGCGCAGATGCCCAGAGCACAGAAAGCAATTTCGCTCCTCGATAGGAAAATAAACACTGTCGGGAAGCTGGAGTGGGCTCTGCTGGAGTCGGGGCAGTGCCACCGCATCGGGGAGACCCGGCTCGGCCCCGGCGAGGTCAGGCCAACCTGAACCCGAGATGAATAAGAGCAGTGTTAGGCCCTGGGATCGAAGGCGCAGGGGGATGCTACTTGGCAATGACATATTGCTGTGGGAATACACCAACAAGCGGCAACTATTTAGCCTGAAGTAAAGTAATACAACAAGAAAGATTCAGGTATTAAAGAGCCGTTGCTGATACCCCACGTTTGGACTCTGGCTCCTCTAATATATGAGGTGCATACGTGTGCATGTATGAACTGACGACAAGTTTTACCAACTTTTTCCTCCGTTCCTTTTCAGCGTCTGACGTGATTGATAGCATAATCAACCCGGGGAGGATTTATGAACATTTACAGAAGACTCTGAGGCAAGTTTCATGTGGGACTTGGAGATTATGTGGTCTTGCCATGGAGGTAGGAACCAGCAAAATAAATAGCACGATCGGAGAAGTTGTCCTGCTTCCAATACACCTCATTAACTAACTCTTCCTCTGCTCACCCTTCTGAACACAAACACACCGGTCCCGTATCGGCTCCATCTATTGCCTACAGATTTTATATTTAGACTTAGGCAGGCTGCAATTAAACCAAATAGTTCTCATATGTAAAGTTCATAAACAGAGAAAAGTTTCTGGCAGGATTTGTGAAGCGGTGCCAAGTCTCGTTCCCCTCCCTGATTGCAGGGCCCGATGGATTTGAGGCGGGCGCAGGGAAGCGGAGCGCAGGCCGTGCCGGAGGCACCTCCGACCACCGCGCGCTGCAAACTCTTCCCAACTTTGCAGGGTCGTCCCTTAACGCTTGTCATTTGAGCGTGAAAGCCTTTGGCCAGGCTGGGAACTGTGGAAGTTCCCCAGCGGGGAGTAGAGGGGTTAAAAATTCAGAGCCGATGGTTGGAATCTAGATTGCAGATGTCCAATTGGCTCCCAGCGCCACATGGCCCGTGACCGGCCCGGCCCGGGATGGATGGCGGGAGCTGCTCCGGCCTCGCCACTCCTCTTTTTGCTTCAAAAGCAGATTTTTCTTGTTAAAAAAAAAAAAAAAAAAGGAAACAGGGGAGGGGAGAAAGAAAAAAAAAAAGGCAGAAAGCGAGCAAGCCCCGGTTGTGCCCCGCCGCCCGTCCGCGTGCCCGTCCGTCCGTCCATCCGTCCGTCCGTCCCCCCGCGGCACCGCGCTCCTTCACGCATCTTGCTATTCAGCCTGCGCCTTGCAGACAAGGTTACCCCAGAGCGGCTCTGTAATCCTTCACTGAAATAGGCTTTATTGATTGCTCTGGTCTATTGTTCCCTTTTCAAGTCCCCCAAGTTCAAGTTCATCCTGGTGTTACATCATGTCTCGTTGCTAGGGGCAACCAGACAGCCCCAGACGTGACTGTCATTAGCAAGAGCCGCGCTGCGCCCTCCCACCGCCCGCCAGCCGCTCTGACGTAGCAGCCCCGCTGCAAACACATTGAAGTATTTATTCTGCCTAATTTATGACCTCCACGGCAAGAGAGACCCCCACTCCAGAAAACCAACACTGTTGTATATTTAATTAATCTGTCTTTCTCCGGCACTTGGGAAAGTTAGACAAAGGTCTAATTATTGTGTGTCGCTCCCCACACTTTTCTTTTTGGGGTGACTATTTGCATGGGAAAAGAAAACGGCGAGGCTGGGCGCGAGTCCCCTCCCTCCAAAACACCTTTTTCCCCCCCCCCCCGCCCTATTGACATTTCATGAAATACTTTAGCTGCTTAAGGGAATTAGAAAAAGAAAAAAAATCTGATGTGAATGTAACTCCTTCGGAGTTGGTATTCAGTAACACAAATCAACTCATGACATGTTTAAATTTAAATGCTAACCACACACTCTGCGAGTTACTTTAAAGGTTAGTTTTTAATCAATAGAAGTTGCTGACTCCGGAGTTTTCGGCGGCGCAGTGCAGCTCTGGGGCCTTTGTCTAGTGCTGGGCTTTCAAACTTTTCCCTTTCTCTCCTTTTTTTTTTTCTTTTCCCTTTCTCTTTCCTTGAGATGATTTTAGCAATGATTTGCAGACACAGAGTGCTATTGTGCTCCTGACTAGCAACATGTCAATAAAGGAGTAGAGTTACCATGCACTAGGGTGTCAATATGACTCCTGCAGACACTGCTCGGCCTTAATACCAATGAAAAACTTAATTAACCCTTCCAGGAGCGACCCAAAGCACGCGGCTGGTTTTGGAACTCCCGTGCCGCATCTCCGGATGGCCTCCCGCTGGAAAGTTGCTTCTATGGGATCCCAACTGCGAGCACCTCTCAAACAGCTGCATCCTGCTTCCCCTGCTCCTACAGCCCCTCTTGGGTGGGATGTTTTAAGGGCTGAGGCAGCAGAACAGCAACGCGAGAGAGCACATTTACCCATCGGATCCCCCCAGCACCGCTCTTGGGACACCGGTTTCATTCAGTGCATCTTACAGCCCAAACACACACACGGGGTGATCCTCCTTTTCTGCTAATCATTGTAATATTAAGATCTCATATCCCTCTCAAGCCTCCTATACACGTCTAAGTCTTGCCGGATTAGGTCTGAAGAGCACCATTGTCCTCCTGAAGCACCTGTGAAACTTCTCCATGCTGGGATAGGAGACCTCAAATAAAAACATCTAGGAAGTGTATTATGCATTTGGAGCCCTGATAGTTGGAACCTGTCAAAGGGTTTTTGCACAATTAGGGGGCTTAGAGGGGAAAAAAGCACCCTGGGTCCCTATGTTTGCATGGCTGAAGTATTTTATGCCTTCTTTTAGAGCGCTGCTCTATGTGGTACAGGCTGTGTTCTCAGGTCTAACCACCTTACCCATTTTATCCCTTCATGTCCTGTAACCTATCCGCCTGCACCCAGATGGAGAATGCAGTATTGACTTTCTTAATTTAAAATCTCCATTTAACTCATGTACACGATCAAAATACAGTCAGGATGATACCATCTCCACGCGTTTTCATAAGAGAGCCAGTATTTTATTTCCCTTCTATTTACTTTGCCCCTCTATTTACTTTACCATTCTCCCAGTGAGTTTAGAGCTAAATGAATCTGGCAGAGCTAAAGGTCCTACTCAGTAAAATTGCTGCCACGCAGTTGTTGGTGCCACTATGGGTCTGTATTGTCCTGCAGAGCATCTCTCTGTCCTTCCCCAGCACTCAAGGTGAAACATCAGAAAGAATCCTGCAGTCCGGTACAAGATCTTTGCTTCCCTTTCTCCAGTCAAATGAAGAAGTAATCTCATCAGGTTGAAAAGTGCTGACTAAGGATTTAATAAAGTGCCTGCAGATGTGTGTCATCTCTAAGGTATTCAACTCATGTAATGCAAAACAGTTCCACACTGAATGTGCTTATAAAATTCCATTTAACCATTGCAGAGCTCTATTTTACTGTTCTCAGAGGAGTATTATCACACTTCTGTCCCCCCCCCCTCTAATTTGCAGCACCATGAAAGTTGAAACTCTGCGCTGCCACTATCTGAGCATCCTCACAGTAGTGAGGTTTTATGAACCATAAACAATATCTACTTGACTGAATCCTAACCAGGAAGTCTGAAATGGCAATTACGTTTCTTTGATAGCCCAAAGTCTATTTGTTTCTTATGCTCTTCTGGAGATAGCAAAGACACACAGAAATCCTCAAGCCACTTCTGACAATCGGAGCCTTTGTACGGGAAGAACAGCAAGGAAACACTCCGTGATTCAGGATATTTAAAAGGAGAAAAGCTGAAAGTGCCTCATTGACTCCGGTAGCAGTTTCTGCCTGCGTCAGGAGCCCAGAAACGGGCCCATTGTTTCTTAAAATCTTCTTAAACCAGCCTTCCTGCGCGACGTGTTTCACCCCCGGCTCCCAGGCCTCCCCGTGAGCACCGCTCACGTGTTCGCAACCAGCAAGACAACCTAATGCAAACTTGTTAAACTTACTCCTACCTGCACATCTCCTGCCCTAACAATGAGGCCTTTCAGCTCGCACAAAAAGTGCGGGTTGTAAAGCAGCCCCTATCTGTTTTTCAAATTAAAAAGTTAAACAAAAGTCCTCAAGGGCAAAGTTTAATGCTGCGGAAGGAGGTTGTTAATGTGGAATCCAGAACTGGGTGTGACAGTTGGCTTATTTCTCCAGGCGACGTAGGTTATTTAAGGACATTCACACGTTTGAAACTCTGACAAACTCCACACACAGGAGCCTTAGCTTCACCTAATCCACTTGGGGCTAAGACCTGGTCTGTGCTAGCCCTTTTCTTTACGTTTCAGCCCGGTTCATCTGCCTGGCGGCGGGATGGGTCGGTGCCATCGGGACTTCAAACGCGGCTGTGGCCGTTGCTGCCTGGGGCACGGCTGCACTTGCAGGAAGCTATTGCTGCACGGGCCCAGGCGAGAAAATTCACCTTTGATAAGAGGCTAAATAAAGAGGAAACTTGCAGCTTTAGAGCTTGCCGGCAAAGCGGCTGTTTGAGCTGAACCAGAGCCACAGCCATAGGGCACCTGTGAGGAGGATTCATCAGTTGAGTTCTTTTGTTTGGGGGTGAATTTCAGTCACCTCAAGAACTTCAAGGCAATCAAAGACATTAACCCCAGGAAGGTAAATTCGGGTAAAGAGTCTTCGTGGTTGCAAAGAGAAAATGAGGATGTAAACAGCTAGGCAGCAAAGTGCTCCTTTAGACATCACCTTAGTGACATGGTTAGTGGTGGACTTGGCAGCCCTGGGGTAATGATTGGACTTGATCATCTTAAAGGTCTTTTCCAACCTCACTGGTTGTATAATTCTACGATTCTACCTTGTGAAAGGTCCTGTGATGGCTCTTCCGCATGGTACATGGTTGGAAAGCAAGAGACCAAAACTAGGAGTTTGATGCCATTTCAAAAGGGTGGCCAGGGTGAGTGAAGGCAGTGGCAATTTGGCTTCTGGTGTGACTGGTTGGAGGGGTCCTGCAGATAAACCAATGGGCTTTGGTCTCCCCTACATCTGAATTCAAACTTCTCTATTAGTTTCTCCAGGCCTGAAATCTGATCCTACTGCGTAAAGCAAGAGGTGAATACTGAAGACAAGGTCACCTTTGTGCCTATGGAAGTTATTTTCTTAGAGCTGGGATTAATTATTAAGTAATTATATTTTCTACAATGAAATACTGAAAGGGACGTAAGTAGCATGTTGGTCATCCCCAAAGGGACATAAAACTGTGAGTGAATCTTCTGGTTGTCCAACATCCACACCACGGGAGAGTCGCACGCCCCACCACGAGCATATTTATACTGTCTCAAGGAAGATAAAACCCATCCCAGGAGGGACACTCGTCTCCAGGCGATGTGCACAGTAGCTCTGCATCCAATAGCTTTTGCGGGAATGCCAGTTGTGGCAAACTGCATTAAATTACATGCAGTAATTTTGTAATACGGACTTTTGCCTGCTGACTATTAAAAATGTATAGCAGTCCAAACCACTTCTCTCCTGGGACCGGCAAAGTCACTTCAGGCAAGGTTTCTGCTTGGGTTCAAACCTCAAGTTGGGAACAGCTAGTGTTTTTTAACTAAGTCGCCCCCAAACCCTCCCAACCCTATGAAAACACACTCATACAGTAGGTCCTGCTGTTGTTGCAGGCATCTGAATGTTCCAGTAAAGTGTCCCAGCTGGCCCCAGATGTTTCTTCAGTATAAAGCAATGCTCTGAGCGCTGGACCCCCTGCCGCCCAAACCTGAAGCTCAGCGGATTAAAGATTGACTGCGCTATGACATATTCACATTTAGCCCGAATATAATACAGCAAAGACTTATCAATGGCAAATGTTTGAAATGTAATCCAGCAGGCAGAGTAGGCTGGCACTTTGAATATGATGTATAAATAATGGATGGGAACTTAAGATCTAAATGAGATGTACAGGAAGAAAACTTTCCCTTTTCTCTGACTCCAAAAGCAAGTTCTCTCACAATGAGGTCATTTTTATGTCCCTGTTTCGGTTTATAGTTTTGCTCTTAGACAAGAGGGTCTTCCTTTTCCTTTGGGGACGTACAGTTTCCCTCCACTTTTCTAAGCAGTTAAGCGAAGAAGTCCACGTATTTGTTAGTAAATTGACTTTGAAAGCTGCAAAATAACTTCTAAACTTCCGTGGTAGGCTGCGAGCTCACTGCAGCCCCGCTAAACCGTAACCCTTGCTGCTTACAAAAAAAAGATAGCGGAGTGAAAGAGGGGAAAAAGAAAGGGAGAAAGAGAGAGAAACAATCCCATTTTGGTTTTTGTTAGAGGACGGCATACTACATAGATCAGAGACTTTTCAAAAAATAAAAACCCCCACTGTACACAAAGCACAGGAAAATGTGAGGAAAAAAGGAAAAACCTAAAAGCAGCTTAGAATGTGTTAACTCTGCCATTCTGTCAGCTTAAAGAGTATTTTATGCTTGATCAACAGCTCTCTTTTATTATGCTTTTCTTTCATTCATTCAAGACATCAAAGACCAGAACCACCAGTGTACCTGATCTACCAGAAGAACTTGTAAGGGTGTTCTAAAGAAACGGGGGTATTGGGAGCCAGACACCCCTGCGGACAAGGCAGTTCAAAGAGAATATTTCAACAATGATTACATTTTGTAAATCTTTGTACGAAAGACAGCTTATTTCCTGCTTTTTTCATGAAAAATAGATTCTATCCATTAAAGTGAGCCCACAGTATGAAAGTTACTTGAGATCTGAGGTACAGCAAGCGGATTAAGTGGATGCTGAGATGAAATCTTTGAGAGGGACGATGGCTTTCTCGGATATTTGTCGCTGCCATAAGGTTTTCTGACTGGGATAGAAACTTTTCTTCCCCCCCATTATTATTATTTATTTGTAGGCTTGCTGGTGGCAGCGAAGTCATTTGTGAAAGCAAAATAAACCAAAATGAAAGAGAAAGGAAAACCGTAACAAATAAAAGGGCTAAGAAAACAAATGCCTGCAAAACCCCTTTTGACATGTTTAAAGGAAAATCTATATGTGTTTGCCCCAGTCCAAAACTTGCAGGCTTGCCGTTTCAAGCCAGCAGACAGCTCCGAAGCACAGCACACAGACCCAAGCCAGCTGTTTACTTTTCAAAGCCCGTGGTGGTTTCTGCCTTGATAAACTATATAACCTCACAGACACAGAAGGGATTTTAGCTATGCCAGACCTCATTGCTCTGTCCCGGGCTCTTTATGCGCTGTCATAGAATAAAAATGATCCTAACACAAACCCTGAGATAACATCTCGCTCCAGAAAGGACATCTTTGTAGACAGTTCCTGAGTTAGTGCCAACAAGAATTTCTGCCTTTTTTTTTTGCCCATTCATCCTTTCAAAGTTTTGCTATAAATAGAGCCAAAATCGCTCAGGAATAATCAGAAATGACCAAAATATGACCCACAAGTATGGCTGTTAAGGAGGGAGACACCTATGCCACGGCACCTGGGTGACACTCACTGGCACCGGCATCTCTCTTGCTCCCATGGGACGTACATCACCTTTTGCAAGGGAAATAGAGAGCAGCAGGATGTATTTTATCAAAGGAGCAGCAGAAAGATGACTTTCTCGCCCACCTCGTAATTTACACAGAAGCACAGAATGATTTGGGTTGGAAGAGACCTTAAAGCTCATCCAGTTCCAACCCCCTGCCATGGGCAGGGACACCTACTATCGCTATTTAAAAGTAAATATGCTGAGAAGGGGCTTTTAAGTTCTGCACTTTATGCCTCACTGTTCAGGCAGCCCTGTGTTTTCCTCTGCTGGAAGCAGTTCCATTCGCTAACGAGTGCAACGCTTTAATATTTCTCATGCTAAATCTCACTTATTTCTTTCCTTTTATGCAATAAAGCGTGCATCGGGACTTGGACCCCCCTATAACTTCATGCCGGGAACTCCCATGGAAACAGGGATAGGAGCCGCACTGCAGCGACGGGACTTCCCAGCATTTAGCTAGGAGAAGAGTGCACCCTTTGGGAACAGCGCCCGAAACCACAGTGCCTGCCTTGTCCTTGTTTCCCTGTGCCCTTGGACACGGCACAAAGCCGGTGGGTGCCCGGGGCCGGTGGGTGCGTGGGGCCGGCGGCAGCCCCGGCTCCCAGCCCTGGTCTGTCCGTCCCCCGGGCTCCGGCAGCGCGTTTGCAAGTTCAAGTTCAGGTTTAAGCGGCATAAAACGCTCCTCGGGAGCCTGCAGCCAGCCCTCATTTACATGTGATCCCTCTGAACCTCGCCTGCGCCAGCGCTCCCTGTTTCCAGGGCCCGCCGAAGGAATGTTTTACAGTTAGAGCCCGCAGTGCTTTCTCAGGCATTTTAGACCCAGAGGCCCGAGTTTCAAGCTGCAGCATTAAAAGTTTCCACAGAGCTACTGCAGAGAGGAGGAGGAGGAGGGGGGGGGGAGAGGAGGGAAATGAGGAGAACAATATCGTCTTAATTGTCTCTATATAGCTCCACAGTTAAAGTATTTACTTTTTAAAGGGACATAATTTATTCTGGAGGCACGGTGTTATAACAACCAGTACATACTTTCACCGCGGCGTAACCCGCTCTATTCTTCATTGTGCTTTCCGGTTTTGTTGCTTTTGCAGAGCTCCTTGTTACCCGCTCCCCTGTACTGTACTTCCAGTTTTATTCAATTTAAGCCAGTTCCTGCACTCCTCAAGCGAGCAAAACTCCCCTGAAGCCTCGGGAGTTTTGCCTGCACCAGGACTGCAAAACCGATCTCCCCACAGCCACCGTTCCCCCTCAGAGTTTCTCTACTTTTATTGCTTCAGACAATCAGGGAAAGTCATCCAAAGAAAACCAACCCCCAGTCGGGGCCTCCCAAGCTCCATTTGCAGCGAGGCAGCCTGAGCACACACACATGCACGGAGACACACGTACACACACGCTCGGAGGCTCACCCCTGGGATTCTCCTTCCCCGTCTCGTGCCGACGGGAAGCAATGGAGTGACTGGAGCTATGTGAGGGGCCCATGGGGCTGAAGGGTCCCAGTGAGATGGATGGGATCCTGCAGGGGTTCTGTCTCTTTGCGGAGTTTGGGGTACAAAGGGTAGGTTTTAGCTGCTTTTCTTGACTGTTCTGAGTACTTTACACAGTGCAAGAGGAAAGTGAGCAGAGATGATAATGCGGAATGGAGGGCAGAGCCAGTGCTCCCTCCAGAATCCCCCTCTAAACCCTCCAGTGCTGGTCTCTTGCCTGCATGGGATGTCTCTGGGTGAAGCAGACAAATGAGCAGCCCCATGGCTCCACTGGGAGAGCAAAGGCAGCATGCATGGCCTGATAAAGCAGGGCAAAAGAAAGGGGGAATGGGTCAGCGGAGGCTGGGATGTGCAGGTGAGGAACTGGCCTGGTGCAGATGGACAGAGGAACCAAGACAATAACAGGAGATGGGGACTCCCGGCCCGAGACAACAGCACATTTGCAGAAGTGGGCAGGAAGAAGCTGGAGTTTGGAGACAGCAACCAGGTTGGAAAAGAGCTTTAAGATCAAGTCCAACTGTTACCCCAGGACTGCCATGTCCATCACTAAACCGTGTTACGAAGGGCCTCATCCACACGATAATGAACCAGTTCAGCAGCAAACCCCCCTGAAAGAAAGCTAAGAGGGCACTGAGCTGAACAAAAACCCCTCCTGAACATAAGAACTTTTGATGTCTGCATTTTACCTAATGCTTTGCACCTTGCTAAACTGAACAAACTGCCCTAAGAAAGGTGGAAGGCTGGGGACCCTCAGCCCCTGGAGTGTGCGGCGTGGGGATTGATGATGGGACTTCTCCCGTTGTGCCATGGGGAACCCTCAGACAGGGATGTGGTGATTGATGATTCCCATTCAGGTCCATAAGGGCCATTGGGGTCGTGATGATACAGGAGCTGGGTGACCGGGGCAAGGAAAAGCCACCCCAGACATTGGAGGTAGCCAGCTCCCTGATGGATAAATGGGAGAAGCCTTCACAGTACATGATCTGCCTTTGGATGAGGAGGGACGTATTAGACATGGTTGGCTAAAGGGAGCCTGGGTCTTGGCCTAGCTTGGAGTGATTTTCACACATATTGTGAGATGCCAGTGAAAGTCTTGGTGGAGTGTAAAGTCATTAAATGAGATGAAATTAAACAATTTAGTTATTTCTGCTTCATCATATTTGTGCAGTATGGCAGGCAGAATGAATTACTACTAATGATCAAATTTAGTAATACTAATTAAACTATCTCAATTTAATTAATACTAACAGAGAAAACAGACAAAATTACTACTGTAAACCTTGAACTTAAAATCAAAAGGTGCCTCTTCGCTTTTATGAGTCCCTGAATGTGAGGCTCTCCTCTGAAAATAGGCTGTGTAGAAGTGGCTCTTTGTACTCCGTAAGTAAGCTGCTCCATTGTATGGAGAATTACAGCTCTCCCCCATTTCTCCTCTCCCCCCTTTTTTTTCTAGATGTTACTAGCTTTACTCCTCCTACTCCTGAAAAGCCCCTAGGAGAAGAATCTGAACTCTGCTTTGACTCATGCAACATCAAGGGGACGGATAAAGCAGTTCCCACTACTGGGATAAATTCTGCCCTTGTTACTACTGTCAGGAAGACAAGTTTATAAGGATCCTGTGGAGCCTCCATTGCTGGGAGTGAACCATACGGAACATAACCTGGCCTACACTTTCAGATTTAGCCTACAAGACCAGAAAACTGGGGAAACCCCCAAACTAAACCTATCTCTACATCAAGGAAGATTGCTTCGGAGTCACTGAGAGATAATAACCTGTAGCAGCAAAATAGCAACTCTAGACGATGACTTCACTGTAAGCCCACCCTGTAAAGAAAATGTGAATTTTAACCTTTTTCTTTGAGAAGACTAGGTTTAGTTTACTGTGCATAGCTACGAACAAAATATAAGCATAATTAAAGGAAATATTGTATTTCTAAAACGAACTCCTGCCGATATCAAATCTTCCATCTCCTACTCCCATGGACTTCAGTGAATGCACAGTCAGGTCCAGTACCAGAGATTCACAGACACAGTTCTAACCCAAAACACTAACAGAAAGCCCTTTAAAAAAAAGGAGAAGAGCAAACGAACATAATGTGTAAAAGTGTTCCTGCAAAATCTCAAATCACATTGTTTGGCACATGCAAGGATGAAAAACCCAACCCCACATCCAAATTCCATAACTTTATCCCTCTTTTAAGATTGCATCTTTTCTGTTGTCACATTTAAGAAGATGGAGTTACAGCAAAAGCACAAAAGTTGTATGAAGCTGCTCCAAGCAGTGCAGAAATTACTCTGTTCTGCCTCAGATTTTACTGGTAGTTATCTTTGTTACTCATAGCTCAAAATTACATTTCATTGGCTTCTGCAATGTATTTAGCTGCACCTCTTCGTGTGCAGTAACTAGTATTTGTCTAGAGGATGTGAGAGTTGGGTCATGCAAGTGAACATGCCTGAAAGTATTAGGATTATAGTGTCAGTACTGTTTTCAAAATTGAATCTGAATAACCAAAGTAACTAAAGTCTATGTAGTTAAGCCAACAAGATACGTTCATGTTTAGCCTCTTGATTTTTGGTAGATCTTTTTCATTTAATCCTAGTTTTGGAATACTTTTCCAGTTCTACCTCTGTTCAAGCACAATAAAACCAGCTGCCTAAACCAAGATGATATCTTTTGTTGTTCTGATCTAAAACCAGGTAAAGTTTGAAAGCTACAACTTGGTGTGCTGTCAGTAACCCTCACTGAAACCAGATCCCTTTGTTAACTTTAAAATATAAACAGGTATTAACAAAAATTACAGTCATTTTGATGTATTTGGGGGATTTTGAAGCTCCTATCCTTCCCCGGAATGCTATTTATGTTTCTCTAGTACAGTCCCGCACTAGGGAAGGTGATGCTCATTTTCTCAGGAACATGAAATCTGCTGCAATCTGGGGAGTCCTTCTCCATTAAGAAATGGCTCCACATCTTTTGGTCCCTTCTTCTCTAATGTAGCATTAAGTTCAGAGCAAGACAGTCTATTCTGCAAGGTGTTCACCTCTGGAGCTTATTTATTCCTTGACCTCCGTATTAACCATTAAGCAAAGGTGATTCTTTGAAGAGAGGTAGCTTAATGCCTGTCCATTGGGAAGGATGTAGGGATTGTGGCCTTTCATTTTTGACCTTCATTGCAGATTGTGGTCCTAATCCTTTGATTGCAGAATTGTTAAAACGTATATACGGCAGTTGGCAAAAATCTTAATGTTCCAGTAAATGCAAAAGCCATAAATTCAGCTGCTGACCTTTTCCATCCAGGTCACATGTGACACCTACTGGAGTTTGTCAGGCTGCGTGGAATTTATGGAGCTCATATAGGTATGAGCTGTGAAAGCTGAACTTTCATGAAATGTCTTTCAAAGGCACTTCCAAAACCCTTGTAAAAAGTCAGTATGTCTTTTGTTCTTTTAAGGGTATACATTCTGCACACATTTCCAAAGGTCTCCTCGTGCCATCTCTGAAGATCTTAAGCACTTGGAAAACTTCAGCCCTTCAACTGTTACTCTTTACAGAATAGAGAAATCAGGCCAGGCATGTAATTATTGTGATTAGCGACTTCCAACAACCCCTTTCCAAGCCTACGGAATACGCTGAATCTCTGTGCACTCCTTCGTTTCTCATGCGCATCTCTCTGCCCCTCTCTGAAATCGATGGTATTGATGGTGTATTGTCAGTCAGGGAAATGTGATTTGATAGTACCCTAAAGCAGTTGCAAAAGAAGGGAAGGAATACAGAACTACTCAGGTCCACACCGTGAGCGTGAGATCAATGTTTTCAATAATACGTTTGCCGCCGTGTAGCACCCTAACTGTCTCAATTAATAATGTAGAAGGAGCTGATTAACTTAAGTAAAGTGCTCTCCACTGTGTAAACACATAAAGATCTATAGGGCAAAAGAGGAAAGAACGAACAAAACGTCATTTTTATATTTTATGTGGACACATTCTTGCTTTCTATTCTGCTCTTGTAACAATTACTGTACTAGCCACTCTGACAGAGTCAATAAATCGATCTGGGACCTGATGCAGCAGCGAGGCAGACTAATCCAATACAGCATTATCTGCAGTGGAGGTTGGGGAGGGCGTGGGGTGGCCAGGAAATCGGCCAAGTCAAGTAAAAGCAGTAAGAGGCACATAACTATAATCTTGCCTTATACTCGTTTGATTTGTGTGTGTACGTATGCATCTGCACGAACGTGCAACTCTGCAGGAGGAAAGTGCTCTGCCCATGCTGCATCTCCAAAGACCTCACAATACTCCAGTTGGCCACAGGACCCTATGGTTCAGTGCAGCTCGGCACCCACTCTGGTTTAATCGCACTGGCCCCGATTTAAAGATGTGATGACTGTCTCCCCCACGACACCAAAGTCAGTATCTGCTCTCTGTCCTGACTGCTCCCACCTCAACAGCAAAAGCTGCTGCTTGTCCATTGAAAAACAAATCTGGGAGTTCCCTTCCATGGACTCTGTACCTGGGAACATAGGAACTGTCACTTTTGTCAGCTTAAATGGTCACTTGGGTCTGGTATTATGTCTCTTGACAGTGGCTGCACTCCTCTTGGGAGGAAGATGTAAGAATCCCTATAAAGGAGATGGACCAAAATGATTTGGCCCGAGGGGAAGCTTCTTCTCAGCCCCATGCAGTAAGTGGTAGGCCTTGTAAATCCATGTTAGCGGGGAATAGGAGACTGACAAAATAAAAATAAAAGAAAGTTTCCTGCTGAATGGAAAAAAGAAAACTGGGTTTTGGCAGAAGTTCTTCAAGAAGGAGAACATAGGCCATTGTTAGTATGAAGACTTTTCAATGAAAACACAGAAAATCATTGCCTTTTAGAGTAATTGTTTAGCTAAAGAAAGGTTACACAGCTTGTAGAGAATTTAGTAAGAAATTAAATCTCTCCAGCTCATTCATCATATTTCTGCATTTGCCAACTCTTCCCACCAGGCCCACACTTACTTCTTCTCTCTCATCTCCCCTACTGTGGAGCATAAGTAATGGCCATAAAACCCACAGAAAGGGTTCCTTACGCACAGGCTTCCTGTTTATTGTAAGGAGAGGGGAAAAAAAATGCAATAACTTTAATTGCTTAGATCGGAAAATTCGTCTATGTCCATTGGAAATAATTGTATGCAATATCTACTGGAAATAGGATGCTTAGTGTGAGTTTCCACAAAAAAAGTCTGAACTGCTCAGCAGAGCCTGCAAGGAGGAGGAAGAAAAAGCACAGGAAAAAGGATCCCCCCTGCTGAGGACTAACCCAGGCATTTCTGGATTGATTTGGCTCCAACCCACTTTGAAGCTAAGGCCACATGATGGTACTGGGAAGTCTTCTGTGAACCTTTACCTTTATAGTGCAATGTGTGCTTTCTTCTTGAGGTGTACTGTTCACTGCTGCTTTTTAAGAACTGATCTGAGAGTGAAATTTCATACTGCCCTTCTGTGCAAAAGCTCAATTAAACGGGCTTTGTGCGCTGAGCTGAGCAGGCAGTGACGGGAATGGGAGCTGGGGAGTGACCCTGATTTCTGGTCACCTTTGTATCTCCTCTCTGCGGAGCACACTCCGGACTGTCATTAGCAACTGTGATCAGAGCAGCACGTTCACACTCACGCTGCACTGGGAAAGTGGGGCTATGGAGCTATTGTGTGAGCAGGGGCACATCAAGAGCGCCATGACTGCGTGCGGGCTCTTTGCTCCCATCATGGTGGAACCACATCAATTTGAGCGCAGTGAAGGATTCAGCCAACATCTGCTTGACTAATTTCAACAAAAGAGAAGAGTTCAGTATGTCCAAACACAAAGCAAAGGCAGGATCTGAAGCCTTCTTTCAGCTTCCCAATATCTGAGACCTGCTGATGCTTGATAGAGACACTGCATTTTCTCTGCACGCTCTCTCTAGACTTATTCTACACTTTTAGAGCCATCTCCAAGCCACCTCAAGATCAGACCATTATACTGCTTCCAGAGTGGAAGATGAAAGGCAGCAACAACATTCAGATCACATATCAGTAGCTTAGTGCCACTGGTTCTGCAGCAAACCACTTTTTGCTCATGGATCAAAACTTTCTGTCAGCATAATAGGGCTCAAGCCCGCTAGAGCCCATCTAGTGGGCCCATCAGTGGCCTTCAGCCCAGGCAATTACTATAGATTAAGTGGTCACATACACAACTTTCTCTTTTCACATGCTCAACTGTTCATTTTAAGGGTTCTATTTCTGGTCTCTTGCTTTGGGTCTCTCATTTTTTATGTGTATTGTAAATGTCTAGTAGGAAAGTGACCCAGGAGGGTATAGGGCCACATAGGCTCAAGGAGCAACCTAAAATTCAGGTGGCACTTTGGGTGACAGAGGAAAGCAACCCTCGCTTCCCACTGCTGATATGGGAAAGTCCACAGATCCCTGCTGGGATTGAGCTTCAGCAGCTCTAGGAAGTAGCAGTCCTACAGCCCCAGAATAGCTTTTTTATATCTAGTTTCTGTCCTTTACCCAAGGGAGATGCTATCCCTGCATGCAAACCTGCCACGAAGTTTGCTGCTATAGGCCAAAGGGCAGTCAAGTCTCTGCTTAGAAGTGCTTTGCAGTGTGAGTTTCTTCCAAAGCCATGCGTGCTGGCCTGGGGAGGTTACTTTATGGAATATGCAATTCTCAGGGGGCTGCACTGAGTTGAACAAATGCTTCCAAATTAGCGTTCTTCATCTTCATTCACAGTCAAACACAAATGCATTCAGCCTTGAGGTTAAGTATTCTTATCCTGGGCAGGAACCTAAGCAACAAGTAGTGCTGACCTGCCTTATAAATAGTTCTGCTCAGAACCCCCAAAATAAAAGGCCTGATCTTGTTCCTGCAGCCTCTCATGTTCTCTGCACGTCCGCTGCCATGTACAAGCCACTTTTCCTGAGCACAAGCTGCCACACGGCAGCAATACCAGGAAATCCTGACCTTATGCTTCCTCCCCGAGGGCCAGGAGGTGCTGCCTGTCTGAGCAGAGCAACGCTGGGGTGCTGGGAAACACGAGAGAGAAGGGAGCTGAGGCAGAAAAGGACAGGCAGCTTGTGGTACCCATTAATAAAGCACATCCACATGAGCTGGGCTGGATCCTGGCAGCTCTGTGTCTCTTTCTGACAGTGCAAAGGGCAAGGCACTGTGGTGGGGGACCAGCGAGAAGCAGAAATGGAAAGGCCCTGTGAAGAGAGGCACGTGTTTTATTGGGCATAAGAAAAAACTGTGTGCACTGGTTTCTTTCTTCCATAGGGTGGCAATGGAACCTGGGCACAAAACAGCTACGCGGTTTCAGCAGCAGAAGTGATAGCTCTGGAGCAGCTGCATTAGCTTCCTGTGCAAGGTGCTGGCTTTGATCAGTACGAATCCTGTGTGCTTTGGGGCCCTGCTACCTGCGAGGCTGCTTCCCACTGCCCACTGCCTGCAGCCACGGTGAGGGGCATCACCTGCACCATGCTCCTCTGCATTCAGTGTCCGGGCAGCAGCGACTGGCTGTTATCACAGAAGGATCATCCAGTCTGGAATTTGCCTCCCTCCCTGGTCTGACAGAGCTCACATCTGCTAACCTACAGGACACAGCATCAAGCTCATTTTTTTCCCCATGCCCTTTGTTTTAAAGTGCTGCCAGTGAAAAACTGCAGGTTGCAGTTTGCTTTCTAAAAGGGTTGTGGGGAAGTAAAACAGTCTTTGCCTTGTCTCTTTGAAAAGAAAGGGACTGTACGATTAGGTTTGCATTTGCACCTGAGGCATAAAGTGTTTTTTTAGAGATAAATAAAAGCCTAAAAGAAACAGCTACAAAGATACCACCGGCTAATTCAGGAAAGGCAGAGAGCAGGAGCAGATCTAAAGAAGTTAGAGATTTCCTTATACCACAAACATTTTGCTAAACATCGGTAATTCTCCTCCAACTTACTATAGGGCAGCACTATTCTTTTATAGATGTGTTTTGCAGTGTACACTTTGTACCTGCTCTTTATCAGGCTGGTAGCAAGAGCACGGCTGTGATTCTGAGCTTCCTGGTTCTCATACATGTTTTGTTGCCTAGATAAGCTTGTTTGACTTTTGAGGTTTTTCTTAACATTTTATTGCACTGTGCTAGATAAGTTATGGGCCTTTTGTTTTAATTGTTTTGTGTTATAAAGGATGAGCACTATCTAAAGCACCATTGTAGTTGGGTGGTTTTAGAGCCCTACCAGGGAAAGTGTGAAAAGACAAGACTTGGCTTATTATCCATGATGTGAATGTAGAATGGTTTGGGTTGGAAGGGACCTTAAAGCTCCTCCAGCTCCAACCCCTGCCACGGGCAGGGACCCCTTCCACTGG
>JAVHNF010031192.1:5839-16632 GCA_034783455.1 Micropsitta finschii | reverse complement strand
CTCTAAAAATCATTACTATTATTATTATTACAAGACATAGCATTCCTCTTACTTCCTTAGCTGGATAGGAGGACCACAGAGAAATGCTCCGTTGTTTAGAGATGGCCTTCAGGAAAATACTTAGGGATGTGGGAATAAAATGCAAGTATTGTATTTTGTGTATATATATATATATATATATATATATATATATAACGGCATGTAAGGCATTTCAGGCAAATACACATATTTAGTCACCTTTGCCAGGGCTTTAGTAGGAGGTATGAACTTGGTCACTTTTGAATATTGTTTGTAACAGCTGCTTTGTGAGGGTGTCACTCATCTGTTTTGTTCCTGCAGAATGTTGTGAAGCTGATGCGGGGACTCTTACAGTGCATGATGAGACAGGTAATGTCGTAAGTACGAGTTGAATTAGTATGTCTTGTGTTTATAAAGCATCTCATCCAAAGCATGTGTTTCTTGTGTTGTGTGTGTGTAGGTGGAGGTCTGGGGAGTCTTTTTAAAACTCTTGAGCAAACCTCTGATTGTACTTGCACCTTTTTGAGATAGTGCTTGTAGCAAATCATTGTTTTGCCTTTGCCAGCTGATTTTCACCAATATGCATACCTGTAACTAAGAACTGACTCAACAAGGAAATTTCATCTCATTCTTACCCAGACAGATGTGGATTTAGATGGAGCCTAAAGTTAGAGTTGCATTTAAGCACTCTGATCAATCAAAACACGCTCAAGTGAGGTAGCAGGAATCAGGACCTAAAGTTTCTCCTTGCTTAAGAAAATTTGTTCATTTCGACATAGTTTGGAGAATTTATTCCATAATGTTTCAGATTTGAAATTTGTGGTGTTTTTTAGGTAGATAAGGTAGAGAAGTTCAAATGCACACAGAGTACCAAAGACTGCCTCCATGCCAAGTATAACTCTGCAACTTGTGCCACGGTGGTTGGGGACGACCAGTGGGGGCATCTACAAGTGGATGCAACTTCCCTTTACCTGCTCTTCTTGGCACAGATGACTGCATCAGGTAAGCAGAAGATATTTTAGATCATTTAAGACCATTGTTGCAGTCTTTTTCTATAATAGCTTTCATTTAAAAAAGGAAAAAAGTTGTAACTAGCTTTAAAGATCTTTACATAATTATTACTCAGAATGAAGTAGTATTTCTCTGGAAAAGAGATGTGACTTAGTTAGGATTTTGTGTTTATAGTAGCTGGCAGTCCATTCCCTTATGCTTGTTGGCATATAAATGCATGGAATATTCAGAGTTGTGTCAGAGAAAAGTTTTGTGGTTGAAGACTACATAGGGTGTCTTGATGGCCAACCAGGATTCTTCAGAGAGTGGTGACATTGGGCCAGGTGCCACCAGTGCCATCTGTGTTCCTCTTCTTGATGGCACTGTTCTAGCTTGTGTTCTTCTCAACTGTACTTCTGTTGGAATAAGGATGTGTTTCTTTGTGTGTTTTCTGTCCTCACAGCCCTTTGCCATTGACCCCTGCAGAGCAGGTGCCTGGGTGTCCTGGTGGTCTCTTGATAGAACACTTAGCAGGTGGAGGGGTGGAGAGCTGTAGGAATTGGGATACTCTCCAGAGCTGGTATAGAGGTCTCTTCTTTGTGCCCACTGTGTCTGAATGCCATGCTCTGTGGGGTGGGTTCTGGTTTGTCTTTGAAACAATATGTATTGGTGGCATTTGAAGTATTTTGTCAGTGTTAAGTATTGAGTCTTGCTGCCTTATTTTTTGAAATCAGCATGAGGTTTTTTTCCCATTGATTTCAGTGGGCAGTAGTTGGTAGCAAATAAACAAAAGCATGAAACTCACTGAAGAGTAAATACTTCAGTTCTAATACAATATAATTACTCTCTTTCCTTCTTATAACCAGGGTTACGTATTATCTTCACCCTTGATGAAGTTACCTTTATTCAGAATCTTGTTTTTTACATAGAAGCTGCCTACAAAGTCGCTGTAAGTAGTTATTTGGATGTAAATCACCTAAACACTGCTCAGATGTGGGTGGGAAATTATTTGTTGATGGAGAAGGAAAATTCAGACTTTTTCTTCCATGAGATGATAACAGAACCTGTCAGTACTTTGCATTGTGAGCACCATTTTGGAGATGGTGAGGTATACTTGTTCTATCATAGTGATAGTTTTTCTTTATTGATAATTAAAAATATTTCTTTATGTCACATTAAAATCTTGCGGGACTTTCTAAGAGGAGCAGAGTGTTAATAAATTTTCTGGAAAGTGCCAAGTTGCAGGGGCACAGGGAGAAGCATGCACAGGGAGAAGCATGCACAGGGGTTTTGTGTACTGTGGAGACAGTGATTCATGACTGTAGACCTGGTCCTGCTAGGATATGTTTTTATATGCTGCTCTTTAAGCCCAAGGAGGTGCTCTGTAGAGACTTGGAGCATTTTTGTTTTGGTTTGGTTTTGATTTGTTCAGGCAAATAAACTGACTTCATGCAGGGGTCTGGTTTTGTTGTGGGACAAGGGAGGAAAACACTGGTTTTGTATATAACCATGCCAATTTTTTCTTGATGATGTTGTTGCAGGATTATGGAATTTGGGAACGCGGTGACAAGACAAACCAGGGCATCCCTGAACTGAACGCAAGCTCCGTAGAGATGGCCAAAGTAAGAATGTCTTCTTGACACCGACTTTGTGGCTGTTCTATCATGCTGAAGGGCTCTGACAAACCCGATGGTTTCCTTTGCATAGTCTTCTTGGCCACTGCAATAATTAGCTGATTGTATAAGAATTTTTGTTTGGGTGTGAGAGAGTATTTTTTTAGTGTCAAATCATCGTGGTAATGGCTTTCATTGAAGGACCTCAGCACGGTTGTTGTGGGCATTGCAAGAAGGGTACCAAATTTATTGAGCCATGAATCTGATAAATTCAGTGAGGTGCAGTCTCATAAAGTGGCCTCTGGTTTTCTGTCCCTTCTTTCTTAATTCTCCAGCCCCAGTATTATATGTGATGTTTTCATGGGAAGATTAGGTCAGATGTAAATCCTGAAAAACAGAGTATCAGTCTAAGAAGTGTAATTCACAAGTAATTTAGAAAGAGATACGAGTAAAGATGTACTTAAAAGAAGTGGGTATTTCTGATCACCCATAGCACAAGGTCACGGAGATGCTACATGAAGCTGAGAAGGCCATGAATGTCAATATGCAGTTGACAACTACCTTTATACATGGTGTATGGTGGCTCACACAACCTAATTGCCATTAAGGTCAAAGGTGTAGTAGCATTTCAGCAAGATTTATTAGTTACCAAGACCTTGGTGGTTGCAAGAGAGAGTAACTGCTGGTCTTGGCCACAGTTCGGTCGAATAGTGGTGGGGCAGTGTCCATGGGGGAGGTTATTCTTTAGGTGTCCAGTATGAGTGGTTTTGCCCTGAATATTCTGACATGGGTCGCTGTGGTCTCTGCATGACTTCTGGGCACACTGATGTAGTGACAGTCTGCAGGACTGACTGCACAGCTTTGCTCCTCTGTGGCTCTGAGTTCAGTAAAAGTGCTGTTTGGGATGAGAACTGGGGGAGGCATGCTGGTGGCTCTGCTGAGGAGGTGTAAGGTAGATGCTTTTGCTTTAATTTGCCTCAGGACTCATCCTTCCTCTTAACATTTCTCTCCCGTATCTGCTTTGTGTGGCTATCTGTGGCAGCAGTACCACACAGAGCATATGCCTTTGAGTGGATCTCAGTGTTGTTTCTGTACCTTCAAGGCCGCCTATGGTCCCAGCTATCAGTTCCTCAATGGGCTTTTCTGCCGCTATCAGGAAAATCTGCTGCTGTAACACTCTGCTAGAGAGAGGCACTCTATAGAGCCAGTAAACCCATGTTTGTGTTGGAATAAGAAAAACACACTTGCACCTCTGCAGAGACATAAGGCAAGCTGTGCTGTGCAATCTTTGTCAGAGATTGACATTACCTTGAAGCTGCATGGCAAAAATGGGCATTGAGCAGCATTCAGTGCTACTGCAACCCTGTGAATATGCATTTCAAAGGAAGGTTCTTGGCTAAGAAAACTTGGCTATGGCTGTCTGGTCCTGGATCTCTTCTTGCCACATTCCCTGTGTGGTGCTGCACACCCCATTTCTTCAAAGCCAGGTTTTGTAGCCTGCTAGGTTAAAGTAGCAGTGTCCAAATGAAGTCAGTGTTTGGGCTGCTGTTGTCTTTGCTGGACAAATGAATTATGGCCAAGAGGTATGAGATGTGACGATTCACCTGTTGACATAGAGCATGCTGTGCCTTGGCTGGCTCTGGAGAGAGCAGATGTCTCATTTCTCTTTCCCTTGGAAATGATAACTATCAGAGAGATGACAGTGCTTTCTTCTCAGGGCAGCGGCCTCTGCTGATTTTGAGTTGCCTTGAACAAGCCTTCCTCTTTGAATAGCCCCTGGTGCAGGAGGAGTTGAAAGGCCACTGAATGGGGGTTATTTTGGCATTTATTACTAAGTATTTTAATGTTTAGATATTATCTCAGTGGAAGCCTAGCTCCCCATTGTTCTGCTTTGCCTTTAAATTGTAAGAAGGATCACCAGCACATCAGCCCTGTATCCTACTAGCGGGAGGACAGAAATACTGTTTCAAAAGTATTGCCAAGCATCTCTTTGAAGGTGAAAAAATGTCTGTCAGTAGACTTCAATCTTATTTTCCTTCAGAGGATAAGCACAGGTGCTAGAGTGTATACTTGGCTTAAAAGGCATTTAATAATTTTTGGCTGTTGTTTGGGTTTTTTTGGAGGCTGCTTTGGAAGCAATTGATGAACTAGATCTTTTTGGAGCTCATGGAGGACACAAATCAGTGATTCATGTTCTTCCTGATGAAGTAGAACATTGTCAGGTAAAAAATAGTCTTCTATCTTTCATTTGCTAGGGCAAACCCCAACACCTCTCCTTTCTGTTTTTAAAAGAAATCTTGATTAACTGAACCAAGAACTTAATATAATAAGGATGGCTTCAGAGTATGCTTTTCACTCTGTTTCTAGTAGATCATGTGAGAGTGAGTGTTATGAATATTCTTGTTCTAACTCAGTTAAAAATAATTATGCAATGAGTTTTCTGTCTTTGCAAATACTATAGTCTATTCCATTTGCACTTGACATAGTCTTTTGAAGTAGGTAAATTGTGTTACATCCCTTTCTTCTGTTCTTGTTTTGCTCAGTCTATTCTATACTCCATGTTGCCAAGGGCATCCACATCAAAGGAAATAGATGCTGGCCTTCTCTCTATTATTTCTTACCCGGCTTTTGCAGTGGAGGATCTAAACCTGGTTAATGTAACCAAGAGTGAAATCATATCCAAATTGCAGGTAAGGAATTCCCTTATTTTTATTTTCCAAAGGTAAAGAGAAGCAGAACCTCCTTTTCTTAACCAGTAATCCTAATTAGACAAGGGTTACCAGACTTGGTTCATCTGTGTGGGAAAGAGAGGAAGGAAAATGCCTAAGTGACACTTAAAACTCAGCGCATACTTTTATGCTGATGTTAGTCTGTGAGGAAGAACAGTACATGAAGTTTTGTGTACCTTTGTCTGTCTTTACAGGGCCGCTATGGCTGCTGTCGCTTTCTCCGAGATGGTTACAAGACACCCAGAGAGGTACTTCAGATGCATATTTCAGTTAGGCATTAGGAAGAATTTTATTTCTTGCTTGTAGACATTTACTGTGTCATTTACATGAAGGGGTGAAGTTCTGCATTGCTGTTAAGACATTTTTGGATTTGGATTTTGGATTTGGAGGCAATCCAGTGTCCACCCTAGAAATGACACACATCTGAGGAGGTTAAGGGTTTGAAAACCAGTTATTAATAGCAGAACTTAATTCTGTAAGAAATGAACCCTTAGATATGCTTGTAGTGCCTAAGCAGAAGTGGTGGCTGAAGTGTCCCAGAATATCTTTGAACTGAGGCAGAGCCAAGATTATTTGGGTGACACCTAGATTCTGAGACTGGGAAGGGTTGATTTGTCTAGGGAACAATTAAATGAGTTGGAAACTGAATGTGAAAAAGAAGTCAAGAGTCTGCATGGAAACTATTTCTGGTGGTTTTATTGGTTTCCTGGTTGTAACTACTTGGATAAAATACGCTGCTATTATGCTTGGAATATGAGTGACTAATTTAGCACTGTGACTAAACAAGTATAATTGAATTTCTAGGATCCAAGCAGGCTGCACTATGATCCTGCTGAGCTCAAACTCTTTGAGAATATTGAATGTGAGTGGCCGGTATTCTGGACATACTTCCTAATTGATGGAGTATTCAATGAGAATAAAATTCAGGTAAGGAAAGAAGAAATCACAGTCAGTGGAAATGCAAGGCCATTTACCCATGGTATTTTGTAGCTTGCTCCATGTTTTTTTTATGTGTTAGTTGGATACTCCATCAGCAGGATGGGAGTAGTCATCAACCAATTTTGTCTTCCTGGGGAGTTGGTGATTTGGTAGCAACTGCAGTGTTGTGCACGCTGGGGCCTCTACCAGGTTGAGTGGCTCTTTTAGCTGGTGTGGTCAAACTGGGCTGAACAGGGTTTATTTGCCTGGTTCTGTCTTACCTCCAACCTTGGTACTTCTTTCCCAGTTATTTCAGGATGAGACCACCTTCTTTTTCCCGTGACCTCTATGGCTTGGGTGATGGAAACAAGATTCACAGTACTTTTAGTCCTTCTGTACGTTCAGGGAGATTTGTGGTTGGATTATGAGAAGCCATTTCATTTTCATGAATTCCCTAAGTTACTTCATGCCTTTACTGTGTCAAGCATCCAGTGGTCAAGGAAGCTAAAGTGACTGTTACCTTCCAAAGTTTATAGTGGCACCTGGAGAATATTGGTGAATTAAGGAGCAACATGTAGTCAGTACTAAATGCATTCATGCCAGGACTTCTGTGGGTTGGTGGCTTGAAGGAAGTAAAAAATTAATGTAATCTTTAAAATCTCCTAGTATGCAGATTGTGAAACATAACCCCTTAAAAATAAAATGGCATCAAAAACAAAACAGCGAATTTCAGACCCAAAAGCCTTCTTTATGTACTAGATGTTGTAAATGAAATTAAATGCTTACTGAGACTAGAAATGTAAGTTGCTTTCCTGAACCCAGGAAAATAGTCTGGTAGAGAGAGAAAAATGGCATTATTTCATGAGAGGGAAAATCAAAAAGTTTACTGACACTTCAGTCATGTCAATAAAATACCACTTCTCAAAGCAGTCTCTAGAACTTAGTTGGATTATATGGGGCAGTATCCTTTGTGTGTTTCACTCAGAAGGGGATAGCAGAAACAGGCAGGTGCTGGTAGTTTTTGAAAACAGCTTCCTGGTAGGTAAAAGCTTGTAATGGAATGGTTAACAAATGGAACAAAATAAGTGATCTGGTAAAAAGAACATTAAATATTCTTTATTTTGTATCAGTCTGATATTCCTCGGGGTAATGTACATAAAACAAAAACAAGAGAATTTTCTGTTCAGTTAATGTCAACTGTTTTAAACAGTTTAAATCAACTTCTAAGTTTTCCCTGGGCAAATTTTTAAGCAAATCAGTTAAATTGATTTCCCAGTCCTGTGAAGCAGAATTCAGAAAATCATAGACAAATATGCATGGCAGAAAGCTAATAATTTATACACCTTACACTTCTGTGGATATTGGCAGTCCTGACATCCATGTCACTGCATTGTCATCCGTTGCAAATTCCATGTAGGATTTGTTCCAGTGACTTCTTGATAGGAATATGTAAGAAGTTTGTACTGCAGTGGTGTGTTATAGATTAAGGATGTATGTTCATGTTTCTGAGGCTGAGAATATTGAGATGTTGGAACAGTCTCTGAGAATCTGAACCCTGATCTTCCATCAGCAAGTTGTGACTTTCTCTCCCTCCCCGCCTCCCCTCCCCGAACTTTTTTTTTTCCCCATGAACTTTCAGCAGAAACGTACTGCTGGAAAGTACTAAAATTTTACAGTTCTGGTTATGCTGATTGTAATGTAGTTTTTCACTCTTTTTAAAAAATATTTTTTAGGTACAAGAGTATAGAGAGGCTCTGGAGGGAATACTTATTAGAGAGAAGAATGGAATAGTACTAATGCCTGAACTGTACGCAGTGCCTCCAGAAAAGGTATTGTAAAAATGCAGCACACTTGAATATGCAAAACATAGATATCAAGATGAGTGTCAGTTTTATTGCTGTCCTGCAGGTGATAAACCTAAACCAGCAATAAAAAGACTACTGTACATTTAAAAACTAAAAGATCTCTCACAGCTCCCACTGAGAAATGATAAACTTTAGCCTTCCAAATGGTAACAGTTTTTACTTGGGAATCTGGGTGACTGTCAAAATATTAGAGCAGGTCTAAAGTTCTAAATTCTTACAGCAAGACATAATATTTAAGAAGTGCCAATGCTGACTTGGGAACTGAAGATCAAAGAAGAAATAAAGCATAGACTGTCCTGCTGTCTAGTCTGTTGACTGATTGTGCTCCTTCTTTTCCGAGCTTGTATGTGAGGGAGAAATGGGTTTCAGAGAGGTGGAATAGGATTTAGGCTGAGTTTTTTGTTTGGCTTGTTTGTTTTTTTTCATTTGGTTTGGTTTTGTTCCACCTCCTTACCTCCCACCTCTTGCTATTACTATTTACTTGATTCTCCCACTATGACAAAGAAATTCAGATGAGCTTGTATGCTCTTCCATGCTATTTGCCTTTGTATCCCTCCCTGCCAACTTCTTCTCCTGCTCCAGACTTCTCAGCCCTCACTCTCTAAGGGTGTGCAGCCCCCTGACTTGGTCTGAGTTTGGGCAAGTAGTGTCAACAGCTGATGTCTTGCTGACAGATTTGAGGTGGAAACTCTGGATTGCCTTCCTAGTGGGAACAACCATGTAAGAGTTCACAGCCGCCTTGTGAATTTTGTTATGATGATGATGATCTGATGAACATGCCAAATAAAGAGGGTAGATTTTGCCTGTCATTTATGAATTTTAAAATGGGTACTGTAAAGATGATACCAAGGATGATTTTTCCTCCACCCTTGGTAGATCTGTATACTGCAAAAGCAAAGCAGTTTTTCTAAATTTAGAAAAGTCTACTTTTAAGTTTTCCATTGACCAGTCTTGTTAACACAGGAAAGGTAGAACAGCCTTCATTTTTGGAAAGCACCTTTACTTCAGGAAACTAGGTAGACATCAGTGAAGTTCAAGGATCATCTTGCAAGGGGTTGGCAGATGCACAATTACCTACAAGCTGCCTAGCGGGAAGGCAGCAAAGGCATGGTAAGAAGAAAGGGGAAGTGCTAACACCAAAGCTGTAATTACACAGAGAATACCCATTCACCCTCCAGCTTCAAAGGGAAGGGGGTGGTTTGTATGAAAAGGAAGCATAGTTCTTGTCCCAGAAAATGTGCAACCTTCAAAATAAAACCAAGAAATCTCAATGTCAGTAATAATGAAAGGATAGATAATAGACCATAGTTTTTAAATACTTCCATGTAATTGATTGTTCTTCAGAACTTTATGGTAATTTTTCTTGCTATGCATTTGTTTTCAGGTGGATGAGGAGTATGAAAATCCTCACTCAGTGGATCGTGTCCCAGTGGGAAAGTTGCCTCATCTTTGGGGCCAATCACTGTATGTCCTTAGCTGCCTGCTAGCAGAGGTAATCATTTATTGTACAATAGGTGGGCTTGTATTTCATTTTGTTTTAAGTTGGCTTGGGTTTTAAGAATGTGGTTGACAGAGGACAGTGTGTTTTCTAGCAGAAACATGTACATGAACCATGGAAGGATGACTGAGCTTTCAGAAGCTTCTTTTTTTCTTATACATAGATATGCAATTGTCTGTTTCTAATCAAGCTGAATAAGTTGTTATATGGTTAGGCTACAGGAACATGCCCAGGCTGACTTGGCTGCCCCGTAGCTAGGATCTGGAACATCTTCAAACTCCGCTAGGCTATGCCTGACTCTGTGGCATAAGATGCCTACAGAGTTGTCCCATGTTAGCCATGGACTTGTTAGAAGAACCACTGAATAAAAATAAAAGATCACTGGCCTGGTGAAATTGTGTCATTTGGTGAAACTCTAAACCAAGAAATCTAAACATGCAGATTGTGTCAGTCATAACTATTTTCTTGCTGTTCCTAAAAGTGTTGCAGCCATTGTTTTTATTGGCTATACTACTTAGTGGACAAGTTGGATAAACCAGGCATTAAGTCCTGCCCTCCTGGTAAAATCAGAAGCCTTTTACTTAATTTTTGTTTCTTTCTTTCTCTTGCATTTATTCTAGGGATTTCTTGCTGCAGGTGAAGTTGATCCCTTGAATAGGAGATTTTCCACTGGACTTAAACCTGATGTTGTGGTGCAAGGTGGGGGAGTTTTCTGAACATTCTGGGTGAATTGGACCATGTGATGGTCAAGTCTTCATGTACAGGAAAGAAGACAGATGTGATTAAAAATAATGTTCATTTTGCATTGGTTGTGGATGTTTTGATGATACCATGAGAAGGAGAAAGGGGTTGTTTGCCTGGCTGACTTTTTCCAGAGGGAAGATCAGGTTTAACAAACGTTTTATTTTTTAAATATTTGTTAAAATTTTAAGACCTGTCAGGGTCTGGAGACCAGCAATCTGAATCTTGCAGCAAAATGGAAAATCTTGGTGAATTCTAGAAGGGGCAAGGGCTGCAAGAAGGAGCAGGACTGGTAGGACACAAGTAAGTTAAGTTGCTGAGCAGCCCTTTTCTGGAAGACCCAGAGAGCAGTGAGTGGGGGGGATCTCTGTACACAGAGATGAGGCAGACAGACTTATGTCTGGTTTTTGGCTGCTGCAGG
>JAVHNF010031168.1:7499-33674 GCA_034783455.1 Micropsitta finschii | reverse complement strand
TATGTACCCGTCGATGATCTGGAACTCGTTTGGGGGGTACCCTTCGATGATCAGGAACCTGGGTTGGGGGTTCTGTCGATGATCTGGAACCCATCGATGATCGGGAACCCGTCCGGGGGGGGGGGCAGGATCCCATCGGGGGCAATGAGGTGAAGCGGTGCTGGCCGAGGAGAACGGGGCTTTGCTGGCCGCTTTGCTTCTCAGCGGCGTCTTATGGGTGGCCTGGAGCTTCCATGAAAGGAAGGAAATAGGCAGATAGTCTTTTACTTTCAGTTCCCTTTTCTCCGGAACAGAGGAGGGAGCAGAGAGCACTATCCAAAAGCGACAACACTGAGCGTTATGAACTAGAATCCTGCTCCTGCCTGGCCGCACAAACGGCATAGGTTGTTGAGATTCCATTATCACTTAGTGCAGAAGGCATGGAAGGGCTCTGAATACTTATGCTGGGTGTCCAGGAGGGCTGTTCTCACCATCTGCTCTTCTTCCATTCCAGCTTTTGCAGTCCATGCCTGCAGGAATGTCTTAAGCCGAAAAAGCCAGTGTGTGGTGTGTGCCGCAGTACCCTGTCTCCTGGGAGCAGAGCTCTAGACTTGGAAAAGCAAATTGAAACAACAGAAACCACTTGCAATGGCTGCAATAAAAAAGTATGAAAGTATTTGGAAATAAAGTGCATGAGGTGTGCCTGCTCGGCCGTACTGCTTAGAGGGAAATAGTCAGCTTTCTGCAGAATCAGGTTAAAAGGCTTGCTCTGATAAGTGCTAAAGATATTTAAGATAATATATAAAGGTATAGGCAGCACTCAAATGTTGACATTCTTTCCATGTTTTTTTATTGTTGACCTCTTCAGGAAGTGAATTCCAAATCAAAGGTAGTGACTTTAAAATAAGAGTAAAATAGTACTTCAGCAGTTGCTTCTGTGAGCATTGTCTCTGTGGGATGGACATTGTAATTAAACAGTGGATGTGGGGTTAGGTATTGGCTCTTAAGCTTATAATAAATCATATCATAAATTCTTTGGCTCTTAAACTTATTTGCTTTGTTTGAAATAGTTATGAGTCAAAGTTGTCTTATGGTTATTGCATCCATACGTTTATTATTTGTTAGCATCCTGCATGTTGAATCCCTTTATAGCATTCTTCCTGATAGTTCCTTTCTCTTTGTAAACTTGGGCTTCTTAGTGTTAATTGAGTATGTAAGAAAATATCTTAGCAGATGGCAAAACAAGAAGATAATTAGACATGCTAAGGTGAGGGTAACAGTTCAGTTAATTTCACTCTTTGTTTCTGGGTAGTGTCTTCATCCCAGCGGTTAGAAAACTGTACTGCCTTAATTAATTTTTGTTAATGGCATCGAACAATTAGCGATCAGTCTACACGAAGATCTGTACTTAAAGCCAAATTATTTTCCATACACTGTCATAGACGAGGTAAACTGGCTTTAGATGAAGGATATATATTTTATGCATATATACACTTGTCGTGGTTTAAACCCAGACAAGACAACACTATATTAGAGGTTAAGAAAACTGTGCTGTTCTGAACAGCACTGTTTTTGCCAAATATTACAGGCAGCAAGGTTACAGATTAACTAATCTATAATCTCAAAGTTTGCCGCCTGGCCAGCTGAAGTGTTTTCCTGCTTCAGCACTGCCTGCAGAAAGCTGCTTTGTTTTACATGTTACTACTTAAAAGTGTAGGAGTAACTGCAAGTAGTTTCAGTTAACCTTGCTCTGCAACTGTTGCCTGCACAGATGTATCTCTCAAAGATGCGTAGCCATGCAGCTTCTTGTTCAAAGTACCAGAATTACATCATGGAAGGTGTGAAAGCCGTAACGAAAGAACCACTTCACAACACCAGGTAAGTAGCTCTTCTCTGGAAATACTTGTAATTTTTTGTCAAAGAAGTAAAAGCAGACCTCACCTCTTCTCAGTTTGGGCATTCGTAAGTTTAATCCTTAACACATAGTGAAAAACTAAGCCTTCATCTGCAATTTACTGTGCACAGGCAAGCTGTTCTGCTTTCTGCTGTGGTCTGTGCACATCTTTAAGATCAGGGTACTCAACAAAAGTAGCTGTTTTTTAAATAAAACCTTTATCTTTCTGTCTGTTGCTTATAGTAACTTACAATGACGGAAAGTTGGAATGAACTGTAGGGTGCACATCTGCATTGTAGCATATTGGGTGGTACCCTGTGCATTAAGAAAAATAGGTGACAAATGGCAACATTTATAGAAAACTATCATTCTATGTAAATCTCTATGGTATTAAGAGTTTCTTATATTATTGTTAAGAATTTATAAACTGTTAAAATTAGCTTGGATTTTTCATATAGAATAAAACTATTGCCTTAAATAATTCATATTCTTAAGAGCTGGTAAGGCAACATTTGAGTATTAAATCCTAGAGTTTTTATTTTTAACTTTCTTACAGTGATAAATAACCTCTTTTTCTCCCCCCAACCAGGAACTTCCCCAATCGCTTTACCTTTCCTTGCCCGTATTGCAGCGAGAAAAACTTTGATCAAGAAGGACTAGTTGAACACTGCAAAACATTGCACAGCATGGATGCAAAACAAGTGGTAATAAAAAGTCTTGGTGCAAGAATTGCAATGAAGTCTAGTCTTAAATCCCTTTGAAACAATGAATTAGAGACTCTTGAAGTTAAGTACATGTTTATTCCTGTTCAAGTCAAATGTGGGTATGCTGTTTATACATTTAACTTTAATGCTGGGTTTCAGTACATTCTCTGGAGGTGACTACCTTTTATTCCTATTGCAGCTAGGTGACATCCTCCTTTCATCTGTAAAAACTGGCAGACATTTGAAGTTCATTAAGCACACTAGCAAATATAAGTTAATGAAATGCAATTTCAAGAAAAAGGCAAACATTTACTTTTCCCCTCTGGTGTGTTCAGCAATATACTATAAACTATAGGGAAAAACGTTTGCAAAAAAATATTCTATCATTCTAGTAATCTTTATCTGCTGATACTCCCTCTCATATAAGAGGGACTGTGAAACATGGAACTGAATTTGGAAGTTGCATATTTCTGGAAAGCTTTTTTTTAAATTCCAAATTATTTAGGAAAAAAGTTCCTTTTTTCTCTTGGAGAGAAATGATTTTTGCAAAGGAGATCAAGGAATCTCTTCTGTTACTGAGAAATAAAGGCTAAAATCCTAAAAAAAAAACAAACTGAAACAACTGAATTCTGGTTTTCAGATGGTAGGGAGAAGAGTCAGCCATTCCATTGCAGACATCTAAGCCATGAATTAATTTCTGTTAAATATCCTAGTAAACTGTTTTACATCATTGTGCATATAGAATAGCAATTATCACAAACCTTGAACTTCAGTCTTCCATGCTGTGTCTGTCCTGCCCTTCCTACTGTAAATGTTAAAGCACGTAACCATTGGGGCTTAATTGGCTTTTTTGGGTTTTTCTTGAAGGTTTGCCCAATTTGTGCCTCAATGCCTTGGGGAGATCCAAATTACAGGAGTGCTAACTTCATGGAGCACCTTCAAAGACGACATCGCTTTTCGTATGATACTTTTGTGGTACGTGTTTCCTCATCCTTGGAATAAAGCCTCATGGCTCCTAAACCCCAGCATTTTTATATAGTCATTACAGTGAAATCTCATCTTGCAGATGGTATCATGAGAGAAATTGTATTATTGGCAAGTCAAAGGAAAATACATGTTTTTTCTGTTCTTATTTGGTATTGTATTAACCAGCATGGCTGTTTAGTAAAGGAATTTCTGTCCCCTTTGTTCATAGGATTATGATGCTGATGAAGATGATATGATGGCACAGGTCTTGATGCGTTCTTTGCGAGATAAATGAACCAACCAGAAGATTAACTGTAAAACTCAAGCTTCCATGAGGGGGAAATGCCCAACATATTGCACTTCTCCCTGTACATTCCAAGATTAACTCAGGCATCCATAAATACGGAAGACTTCAATCCCTATCCCAGTTTCAAATCCAAGTTGGTTATTTCTATACAAATGGTCTATACCATTCAACCCCGTCAACCTAATTTTCTTACTTGCTTCAGACAAAGCTTAATTGCAACATGGAGGAGACAAATCTGTTTTCCTTTAATAATTTCCTGGTTTCTTTTGCAGTTGTGTTCATTTGATTGTCTAAAAACAAAAGCATTCCAAATGGAATGGCCTGACCTAGTTAATAAATATCTCTTCCCAGTCTCATTTACATATCTTAAATGCTAGTAGGAGAGGTGTAGTTGTAGCTCTGTTTTCCCTTAGTGAGACCTCTAGGTGCTAACTGTAATTGTCAGACCAACTCTCATTTAAACTGACCTATGATACCTGTGATTTCATAATGTTTCCCAGTGTTTAAATTCTCAGACACAGCCTCTCAACTATATGGAAAATACATCTTTAGTATGAGTCTTTGAACTACAAACTTTCTTAGCAAACCTTTGCACCTTTTAAGCAACTTTTTGTTCTATGTATGATTATTAGTTTCTTCCATATTTTGACCATAATTTCTAGCCTGGAAGATAAACTTTAATGTTGGTCTAAGGTAAAATGCACCATTTTTAAACTGTCTTAGCAAATCTTAATCATATTTGCAGGCTTTGTGATTAAATCGGTGGTTTTGAAACAGATTTCCTCGTGACTTTAAGCCTTATGCTGATAGGGGAATTAAGAAGGGTGCTTTTTTTTTTTTCCAATACCTCTGCTCTCTATTTAAACTAAAATTTTTATATATAATCCTAATTTTTCCATGTCTCAAGGCTGGTAGCAAAGCTGACCATCAGTCCATAACACTTGCATAGCACTACCTTTCTGCATTACAGATTTTAACAGGTATTTTGAATTCCTGTTCTTCATTTAAATGTTGCTAAAGTAGCTGAAGCTGTACTTGGAGTGTTTTCCGTATAATGTGTACAGTTTGCAGGTAAAACTTCTAAAGGAAAGTAAAATGTAACTCAGAAAGCAGGATGCCAGTGCCAGTACATGGTAAATGGATATTCTGTATTCAAGTCTACACTTCTACTATAGACTTTCCTTTTTAGTTTAATGTTTTCATTAACAGTCTGCACAGTCAAGATGATGAGATCTAAGGATCTAAGACACCTAGCCAGAACTTGTAAATCATGGTAGTGTTGAGATGTCTAGTCTAATTTAAGCATGTTTAATTGGGGCAGTGAACCTGCACCACCACTGGATTGAGCACTAGTTTATCTGACCAGTAGATTTAGGGTAATCACACTCTGCAGACTGCAGCATAGCCTTACCCTTAAAACAATTAAATGCACCCTGGTTAAAACCTATTGATTAAACCTTGTGTCCAGCCAGACCTCTGACATACTTCAGCTGAACTTGAGTTTAGTATGTTTTCCCAGCCTGTTAAAGACTCATCCATAGGTGTCTGCTGCTGACTGGAGGCTCAGTCTTAGGGGCAGGGGAAATCTCATTGTACTGTGGGAAAAGGTACTGTGTTTGGGGTTGGTTGTGTTTAATGCTTGACCTGCAAAGAGATTACAGTGTATTAGTGGTTGGATGGGGATTTCAGGGTTCTGGCTAGAATGCAGTTTGGTGGTACGCACTGGCCAGAATCCAGATTTCTGCTACTATTCTAAGTGCACTTCCATGCAATTCTGATAAAATGTTTAAGGAGCAGTTAGAAGCTTCCGAGCAATTACTTTGTTGTGTTTTTGACTTTTGAAGATTAATTACAAATAAAGGCCATTTAATTTATAAAATCTTACCTTCATCTTAACTCCAGTCCTTTCTTCCTCGTGGTCTGTACATTTCATTTCAGCATCTCCCTAGAAACGCTTCTTGCCAGCTGTGGAATGCTGCAGGGAAGACACTGAGAAGTGCAGAGGCTTCAGCTTTTGGCTTCCATTGTTTTGGAAAAACAGTTTGTATCAAAATCTGTTGGAGCTGGCCAGGAGACTGCAGGTGCACCCTTGTATGGGAGCACTTCGCTATGGGAAGCCATGGAAACAACACCCCCTGGAATTTCTTGTTAAGTCATGGAAGTGTGACTGTCCAGCAGGGCTTTTCTGTCAAAATCTTTACAGCTCCCATCACTTTAATGCCCCTGGATGTCAGGTTTGTGATGGTGACATCCTTGTGTTGTTCTCAGTTCTGGTAGCTCCCAATGAGGAGGTGATGCCTGGCTTGTAGCAATGGCTGGTCAAAAACTGCTGGTAATTGTACCCTGACTGTCTGTGCAGAACCATTCCCTCACTGTACAACTTCGGTTTGATTTGCAGCTATTTACTTAGGAATTATTTAACAGAAGATACAGACCAAAAGTATTGACTGGGAAATGTATGCTGGTTCTTTAACTGATGACATTAGTGTGTGAGTAAGAAGCCATGTCTTGGCACTTGCTCACTTGGCATCAGAGGAATTCATGGCACTGCTTTCTGTGCTGTGATGAGCATCCAAGATAAACCTAGCCATAGACTCCTACTGCTGCTGAAGAGCGTTGTGTCTCTGCTGCTAAATACGTCAATGCAAACGTGTTCACACACATGGTATGTCTTACTGATACTTGCTGTTTGATTTAAAAAAGCATTCTGTTGAGGTACATGTGTGTATAGCCTCTATTCATGTCATCTGTGTGCAGAAACTCGTGATGAAAACAAGCTTTATTAGATAGTGAGCAAGTGAATCTGGGCTTCTAAATCCAGTGGAGAGTTGCTGCAGGAGTATTCGAGAGAGTACTCGGCCAGGGCTGCTCTCACCTCGTCAGCACCGGATCTTATAGCCCCCAAGTGCCCATTGTTGGTGTTAATGCAATCTGGCCACTCGGACCTGTGAAATTCCCAGTGTCTGGCACAAGGAGTCAGCCTTAGGAGGTTAATTAGCGAAGAGGGAGGTGGCAGAATGGGAGGAGACAAGCTGGCAATGGAGCTTGCTTTTCTAAATGAATCTGTCTGATAAATAGGTCTGATAAACTGTTGTCAGCATTAATGACCTCACAATCGCTTCATCTGGAACTACAACAATACATCCCCCTGGTCTCCTTGCACTGGGTAGTAAGGTCTTGTAAAGCACCTCATCTATAAGAAAGCATTCATGATGTACTCTGGATCCCCACGTTATCTGATTGACAAAGGCAGAGCAAACTTGCTGCCAGACTTTTTGATAGTCACTGGTAAGACCAGCATAAGACCAGTTAAGCTCTCCTGTAGTACAAAGGCTACGGTAAGTCACTATAAAAGCAAATGAAGGGGTGTGCTTGCAGTCCTAAAGCTTTTCTTTGGTTTAAGTGTATTAACAATTACAAGGTTTTAGCCTGTTTTGGGGGTGGGGATTTGCCTCCTGTTACCGTTGTGTTGATTGTGCTTCATTCTTCAAAAGCAACTGATTTTTTGGGGGGTAAACTACATTATTCTCCACGTGATACAAACAAGAACTGGTGAAACCACGATGAGAACTTCCTTTTCCTTCCCCACTCTTTCCCCAAAAGTCCAGAAAATACCCAGCACTCAGTAAAAGTGTGGTCACTACGGGCTTCCCGGGTCTCTCTTCTAGTTCTTCTCGCGTTTGTTCCGCCTTTACCTCGTACTCAAGACACTGGGTTTTAAGATATGAAACAGTGAAGCTTCCGGGAGCCGTTTTAGCAGCTCCATGCTGTGAGGTTCCCATCCACAACCCGAGCGCAGGTGGAATAAGGACTAAGCTCACCCTGGTGTACTCAGCAGCCAGAGCGGCGGGCAGCCGCGCGCACAGACGGCAGAGGGAGGTCTTGCATCTCCGAGAGAACGTCCCAGCCCTGCGCTCCTCACCGTCCTCCTCCACTGGGACTCACGGAGCTCCTCCGGTCTTGCAGGGAGGGTTCACTCCTCATCCCCGCTCCTCATGGCCGGAGCTTCCCTTCGTCCCGCCACAGCCTCCCTTGGCTGAGGGAGCTTTGCTTTGCAGCAGGGTCTTTGAGATGCTTCATGTAGCCGCGGGGCCAAAGAAGGTAGAAAGAAGACTTTGCAGCAGACTTGCCTCTCTGGAGGTGGTTAGAGTGTGCCTGTGAGCTCCTTGGGCCAGTCCATGTGGGTCAGGGGCTGGAGCTGTGCCCTGGGCTGGTGGCAGGGCTGCTCTGGCCACGCTGGGGCTCCACTGCTCCGGTGCTGAGAAACCACTGCCATTTCCAGGCTGTGAATCATTGCAGAGCTTCCCCTCCCCTCTGGTCTCTCGCTCTCCGTCCTGTGGTGCTCTGGCTCACAGGCACAGGCAGGTCACTTTCTCCCCTGATCTCGGTTTTTCCTCTAGCACACAGCAGTTTTTTCCATGTGCGGTGGTTGGAACAGATCTGGTTATTAACACTGCAGACAGAACAGAGGAGCAGGCTTTGCTTCTTGAAAGAAAACCACCCAGATGGGCTCCTGGTACGAGTGTCCCCAGTGTGTAACCACATCCGTGGCAGGTGGAGGAGCGGGGGGGGGCACCTGCAGCAACAGCCAGGCTGCTGCCCCCCTCACCATGAGGTGCTGCTCCTCACACCATGGGGTTCTGCATCTCTGGACCCCTGTGGGAAATGGGATGGACCTGGCCTCTGTGGTTTGCATCCCCCAAAAGCCTTTGGGGGCACATTTTCCTTGAAGTTCAGGTTTATCCAGGGATGAGCCGGGCAGATGAACACCTGCTGAAAGCCACAAGCAGTTCTGCAGCAAAGGAGGGACGGATTCAGCTCCAAAGCACATGCCCGGAGGGTAACAGTTTACAAGCTCAGCTCATCTCTCCAGGACTGTGTGTGGCTGGCAGGACATGCTTCACAAGCTGCTCCTGGCCTCAAGAAAGACAAGAAAGACGGACTGAGCTCAGCCCCCTGCTCTGCAGCCATACCAGTGGAAAGCTTTGCTCCTCACTTCTGCATTTCTTGTGGGTTGTGGCTAAACAGTAACGTGTGGTCAGTGAGGGCCGGCGGGGCTGTGTCTGATGGCAGATCACGAGTGATCTGCCACCATGGGCCCTTTACAGAGTAGCAGGGCCGGGCACTGTTTGGGAATGAGGAGGCATTCCCAGTAGGTCCCGTTCCTCCTCCTGCCACCAGCAGCTGTCTTGGCCTGGAGCTGAGCTTGGCTCCTGCAGCAGGTGGCTGGACCCATGCCCTGAGCCTTTCCAGTGGGGAAACCCACACGTGAGCAGGAGGGATGGGGTGAGCTGGAAGCTGGGGCTGGGAGCTCCAACTGCCAGGCCAGGGGAGCCGCACTGGCTTTGCTCACCACTGTCCTAGCACCACTGCAAGCCCTGGGCACCTTGCCATGGGTATGTGTGCCCTGGAGAGCAGAGAGCCAAAGGGAGCATGTGCCTCTCTGGGGCTGGCTTTTTGACAAGCCGGTGGGGAAGCAGTCAGGGGAAGGCAGGAGGGAAGAAAACCAAGGGACAGCTTGCTAAGGGAGGATGTGCCGCCTGAAACCTGCCCGGAGGGAGGGAGAAGCAAGCCCGGGCAGGTGCTCCTGACCCTGCCTGGGGGAAGGGAGTCAGCAAGGGCTGTGCTGGACCCAGCCCGTTGCTCTGGGAGTCACTGCTCTGCTCAGAGGATTATTAACCTGCGACCAGGCTGTGCCCAGCTCTGCTCCGGAGCAGCGGGACACGGGGGAGGCTCGCCCTAATCTGCACCGCAGTCTTCAGCCGTGGGGCAAGGCCAGCCATGCGTGGGGGTCCGGGAACCACCTTCCCGGCACCCCTCCTTCCTCCGGACCAGCTGCTGCAGATCGCTGGGGCACAGAGGCCGTGGGGCAGCCGCCCTGCTCCTTGCCCTGCTTCACTCCATGGGAAACACTCCGGGAACAAGCCAGAAATGTCTCGTTCATGTTCATCATCATCGGCAACAGCGATGCTCTTTACACCGGAGCCCGGTGGGCAATCCCCGCGGGGCTGACACCTGCCGGGCTCCCCCCAACGCCGTCCCATTGGCTCCGGGGGCCAGGGGAGGCCCCGCCTCTCCCGCCCCATTGGGTCCGGTGCGGAACGACCCCGCCCCTCCGGCACCGCCCCCCCGGGCCCCAGGTCCATATGAGCGGGTGCGGCGGGCGCGGTGGTACTGTGGTTCAAGATGCCGCGCTCCTTCCTGGTGAAGAAGCACTTCTCAGCCAGCAAGAAGCCCAACTACAGCGAGCTGGAGAGCCAGGCCGGTGCGTGCACGGGGTGCGGCGGGACGGGGCGCTCCGTGGGGTCCCCGGCGCCTCCTATGCGGGAGCTGGCGGGTGGGACTGCCTCCATGTGGGACTTTCGACTGGGCAAAGGGGGTGTTGTTTCCTTCCCTGCAGTTCGCGTGGGATGGGGTGCGGGATCCCCCGTGTCCCGCGATGTGGAGCCGCCACCTTGTACCCTGGGGTGGGCGTGAGGGGCTCCTCATGGTGGAGGTGGGCAGGAGCGCGGGGCTCCTTTCGCGCTGTTCCTCTGCGGGGTAGGTTGTGGGTGCCAAGACCCTTTCGGTCTCCTTTACTCCGGGGTGGGCTGGGGCTCCGGGACCCGTCGGGTGCGATGAAGCCCCTCTGGCTCCGGGGTGGGAAGCGGGGCTCCCACGGGCTGGCCTGGGGTCAGGTCTGATTGCCTTGGGGTGGGTTTGGCCCTCCTTTACCCTTGTTCCCACTGCGTGCGTCGAGTCCCCACTGAGTGCTGCCGCCTCCCGCAGTGCTGGCCGCCCCGCTGCTGTACGAGACATGCCCGCTGCCCGTCATCCCTCCGCCAGAAGTGCTCAGTCCCGGTGCCTACTACCCGCCGCTGGTGTGGGACGCAGGGCTGCTCTCCAGCCTCTTCCCTGGCGGCCCGGGCAGCGAGGCAGCGGGGGGCACGGCCCCCGCCCTGGACCTAACGGCGCTCTCCAGCGAGGAGGATGAAGGCAAGAGCTCGGGGCCCCCCAGCCCGGCCTCAGCCCCCGCTGCCGCCGAGCGCTTCCGCTGCGCCCAGTGTGCCAAGGCTTACTCCACCTTCGCCGGGCTCTCCAAGCACAAGCAATTGCACTGCGACGCCCAGGCCAGGAAATCTTTCAGCTGCAAGTACTGCGAGAAGGAGTACGTGAGCCTGGGGGCTCTCAAGATGCACATCAGGAGCCACACGCTGCCCTGCGTCTGCAAGATGTGCGGCAAGGCCTTCTCCCGGCCCTGGCTGCTGCAGGGCCATATCCGGACACACACTGGTAATGCTGGCTCTTGCCCCTCTCCCTCCCTCCCTTATCACCTTCTGTTTCCCAGCTCTGCATCCCCCAGCGAATCGGTGGGCCAGGTGTTATCTGGGAAGATAAGGGCTTCCCAAACCCCCTTGGCACATCTCTCTAAAATGTCCTTTAAATATCCTCTTGGCTGGAACAGAGCACAGGGTCAAGGCTCAGCTTGTAAATCTGTGCCACCACTGTTAGTGCTGTGCCTGTCCATGAGCCAGCACACGGGCCATGGTGCAACAGCACATGCTTTTGCTCTGTGCTATAGACTGGGGCACTGCTGCAGCACCCTCTGTTCATCACCATGCCCAAAGCCATCTTCCCTGCCCTCTTCAAGGGCTCCTGGCCAGGCTCTCCAGGCCTGGCTGCCCACCACTGTGGCCTCCAACCTGTGGCCCCACTCAGCAGTGGTGAGCTCGGCTCAGTGCACACTGAGATGCACCACAGAATCTCATGAGCCCTGTGTGCAGGTGCTGGGGGTGCGGGGCCGGCACCCCCCGCACCAGTTGATGCAGGTTCGGGTGCTGCAGCTGCAGCCCACCCCACTGCCCGTACAATGCATCTCCTGAGCATCCTTTGTGGGGCTGCGGGATAGTGTAATTGTGACTTGGCACTGATTTCACACCCTCTTAACGTACTAAAGATGATGGCTGAAGGAAGCCGGGAAGACTTAATTGTGCTTTCCAAATTGAGCATACGCATTTGTTTCCTCCAAAAGAGTCTTTCTGGGAGGAATTCGCCCTGGCCGGGCTTTTCAATGCGAGCCGGGCAGGAGAAGGGGGAGCGCGGGGTTCAGCGGAGGAAATAGCTATACTCACCCTGGCGCTGGCGCCTCGCAGCCGCTGCCTGCTATGATATAATTAACACATAGCGCTTGGCTTTCCTTCCTCCCTGCAAACGGCTCGCTTGGCTCCAGGCAGGAGACAAATATCGTGTCTTCGTTTGTGTAACTGCCTTGCTGTTTGCAGATGTTTCCAGCATTAGTTTTCCATGGTTCATAGGGGAGTTTTTTTGGGGGAGTAGGAAATTCCCGAGTCCTCCCCGATATGAATGCTGTACATACCTCGCCAGGCTTTCCCTCAGAACAATGACAGTCAGCACTTCTTTTTCACTGTGCTCTTCACGAACTTTGGCTAATGAATGGCTCCTTCTTTGATATTCCCCATGTGTTGATGCACTGGTTAATTGGGAGCATTTCTCTTTGTCCCATAGGTGAAAAGCCCTTTTCCTGTACACACTGCAACCGGGCCTTTGCTGACCGCTCTAATCTCCGAGCCCACCTGCAGACCCATTCAGATGTAAAGAAGTACCAGTGCAAAACCTGCTCCCGGACTTTCTCCCGTATGTCTCTGCTCCACAAGCACGAGGAGACGGGCTGCTCAGGCTCTCGCTGAGGACGCTGCTTCTCCAGGCCTCTCTCCACACGAATCCCTATATTATACCTAGTTTCTGTAGGAGTTAGTTTCCTCCATCGCAGCGCACACCGAGACCCTCACACTCCTCGCTCTGTGCCTCCTGTGCAATGCGAAGGCCTGATCCTCCTCCCATCCTGGCGTCCAAGGGTGCAGGATTGGACTCCGGAGCTAAGTGTGGGTGCCAAAGAGTGAAGCTCGGGGGGTGCAGCCCTGAGCCCGACCCACCACTGCCGCAGCCCCCATCAGGTGCCCCTGCTTACCGGGCACCTTGCAGGGCTGGTCCTGCACCCTGGCCCCAGCACTTCGACCATGTAGCTTGGGGGGGGAGGGCTGCGTTTTGTATGTTTTTTACTGTAACCACTCAGTAACTTTTAAGAACCAATATTTTTTTAATGAAGGACAGGATGTGCCGTGTCCCCCAGCCCCCAGTGTATATACGCCGCCTGTAGAAGGTGTAACTATGCAATAATATAGTATCCCGGTAGTTGTGAAGCAGCTGCTTCTCCCCAGCACAATGACAATTTGCAATGCCTGCGAGATTAACAGTGTCCGTAAAAGGCACGGGGTAGCCATTTCAAACACCAGCCCTGTTTACAGAGCAGCTATGCACTCAAGCACCTGTTAATATGACTCTTAACAACTGCCTTTCAAGAGAACTGTGACTAATAGCAGGCACTTGTCAGCGATACAATGGTAGCCTGTCCCAAGGCTGCCCATCGACAGGTGTGTGCCAAAAGCCCTATTTATGGGTATTGACAGGTGCCTCCTGAATGCATCTTTCTTTGGACATTGTTTTCATGGAATCATTACAAAGAGGATGTTTACATTTCAAAGGTATACTGGTATTTATATTTTTTTTTGTTTTCTTTGGTGCCACGATTTTGTACTGATGAAACTTTTTATATAATTATATACAGTTTATTGATATTCAATAAAATGGTTAATTTATAATAGGGTTTTGTGGGTGAAGAGGTGGCAGTGATGTGGGAACTGGGGTGCTGGGCACTCTGCTCCTAGCCTCTGGCTGCAGGTGAATGAGTGGCATTCACATACATGGGGGGATGCAGAGCAGTTGCCTCTGGGGAGGAAAAGGCAGGCTGAGTCAGTTCCTGCCGGAGGACTGGGGAAGGGGCAGCTGTGTGGTGATGCAGGCTGGGGGGTCAGGCTCATGGGGGGGCAGTGGGTCTCTCTGGCTCCATGTGGGAAAGTGCATGGGCTTGCCCTGTCCCTCCCAGCCGGCCTGGGGAGGTGATGGCTTCCCTGTGGGGCTCCTGCGGCACCCATCCCTGGCCATGTCCCTTGGCACTCCCTGGAGAACAGGTCCATGGTGGGGCTGCCCCTGCTCTCAGCAGGCTCCCGAGCTTCCCCTGGGGATGGCTAAAACACCGCAGAGAGCTGAGCCTCTGTGTGGGTGAGCTTGTGTGTGGCACATCCTGGTGTCACCACAGAGCCTTCAGCAAGTGGAGGTGGGAGCAGACCGAGGGGCAGGAGCTCCGGCATATCCCAACTACTTGCTTCGAGGATTCCCATCACAAAACTATCCCGGTGCCCCAAACCACCTGCCTTGCACCTTCCCAGCTACCTCCAGATTTGGGGTGTTCCAGGGACAGTGCAGCCGGTTTTGCCACCTGCCTCCCCAGCGGCTGGGGATTTGTTCTTCTCCCCCTGCATTCCCTCAGTTCCATCTCCAGAACACTGCTTATAACCAGGGAATTAAAGCTCACCCCCTCCAGCACTCATCCCCCTCCAGCCCGCTGGCGCCCGGCTCTGCGCCATTCCCAGGGGCTGTTACGGAGCAGGAAGATGTGTGTGGCTGTAAAAGTGTGCAGAGCCGCTGCTCAGCCCTTCTTTAATTAAGAGCTTGCCCCGCATAAACTGCCTTTCCCAGCCGAGCTGGACTCATTACTTGATTATTAAGCAGGGCAGGAAGTTTTGGGTTTGCTCTTGTGTGTGCTTTTTTCTTCCTTTTCCCAACAGGAAGCGGGGGAGGGGCACTAATTACTTTCAGCTTTCCATCCATAAAATCCTGGAGCCGCAGAAGCAGCTAAAGAGTTAAAAAAAGACCAGTTTTGAGAACAGACCACCTGCAGGAGCTGGAAAGCAGGGTCGAGGGAAGCAGGGAGCAGAGCCCTGCTTGTGAGGAGGTGGCCCAGGCTGTCCCACCGGCCCAGGTTGGTCTCTGTGGCTCTGACATGCCTTTGGTTACTGTTTGGCCCAGCAGTATGCATCCAGCAGCACCACATGGGCTGTTCCTTACCCACATACACACATGTCATGGCTGTCACTGATTCAGATGGGAAGCCCTTCCTGCATCATTCAGGCTGTTGATTCATCCCTGCACCGGCACCCATCAGGGAACGCTGCCAGCTCCCTCTCAATGGGCTTCAGCTAACACTGACTGGTTAGGCAAGCGATGAGGGTTGTGAGAAACCTCCTCCTCAGCAATCCTTCCTGCTCTCAGTTGTGTTCCTGGCTTTGTCCAGAGCCTGGCTGGGATGCAAACCTTTCAGAGAGAAGGGATAAACCGGGTGGAGGACAGCCTAGGCTCCACTGAAAAATCCCGCTGGCATTCAAACACAAATGCAGCCTTAAAACACTGGCAAAAAGAAATGCTGCCTGTTCTGAATCACAAAAGCACAGCCCATTGGCACTCGGGCTGTTGCTGCATCTGCTCCCTGCCCTGCCCAAGCACCCTGCAACCAGGGAGCCCTCAGACGCTGTCCTACAGCTTGGGGCAGTGCCTCTGACCTCTCCAAGTTATGCCCAGGTCTGGACCAGCATCACAGAGTGATGGATGTGGCCCAGATCCCTCCTCTTCTGACCCAGTGCTCATTTTCCAGGCATATTTATTTCTACAAGGAGGGCTGTTGGGGTGAGCAGAGGGCTGGGGTCCAGGACAAGGACATCCTTGAGTCCAGCTCAAACCCTCTGCAGCCATGGGCAATCCTTTCTGTCCTTTTTCTGCCCCCACACACCTTTGAGGCTCTGTGATGTAAAACTGTACCAGAAGCCAGGCCTGAGAATCAGTTGCCATCGCTTTTTCATTTCATTTTCAGAAGGAAACCTCACAAAGCAGCATCCCTGGCAGCAAGGCTGCAGTGGGATGGTCCTCTGCCCTTGGTCCCCTGTGCTTGCGCAGGCAATAAGCTCTGCATGGCGAAGCCAGAGGCTTCATAGTGAAACCTCAGCATTTTTTCTCCCTGCTCTGTTTAATGCCACAGGAACTAAACACACCGTAAAGCCACTGCCCGCAGCCCGGCTGTTTCATACAGGTAGCACAGTTTCGGCATGGGGATAGCAAGGGGGGGGGGGGCAGCCGGCGATTAACGGGAGGAACCATTTGGTGACCACCTTGTGTGACCATCTGTAACAGATTACAGTGTCAGCGCTCGTAAAAGCCGGGATTCAATCAAGCGCCCGGCAGGTAGCGGGGGCCCCGCTGGCAGGGGCCGCGGTGCCGGGGTGCAGGCTGTGCCGGCTCCGGGCTGCCGCGCTCCCGGCCGGCACGGCCATGGCGAGGAGCGTTTGAACTGCGCTGTTTAATTTCCACGGCCCTCCGCAGGACCTTTAAAGGAGCACGCACGTCCCCTCGGCTCCTGGAGCCCTTTCAAAGGCTCAGGGGAAACCACAAAGTGCCTTTTCTTCACAGAAAGGACCAGTCTTTTCCCCCCTTCCCTGCAGAACTGATGCAGAATTCAGGGTGTCTGGAAACCCACCATGGGGCAGAGAGCTGGAATAAATGCATGCAGAGACTCTGGGTTAAAAAGGGCTTTAAGGCTTCCATGTCGCAGTTTGAAATCATTCTGTGTCTGCAGGCATCCTGAACATCCCATGGGAACAAGAAGGGAAGTGGGTGGATTACAGGCACCTTTGCAAAGGTTGCTTCTGCTTGGAGATTTTGGGGCTCTAGTTCCCAAAATTGCCTTTTTCACTGCTTTTTGTCCCTCTCTCTTTCAAGGATAGGCACCAGGCATGCCGGGCTGCTGTGCCATGAGGGTGAAGAGCAGCTCTAGGAACCTCAAAACATTTCCCTTCAACTCCAGAGATGTAGGAAGGAAAAAGGTTTCCACTTTCTCCTCCTGCCATTGCAAAACTGTCTGAGAGAAATGTTCTATTTGATCCACGCAGCCTCTGAAGGACAGTTCCCAGCATTCAAGCATGCTGCCTCCAAAGAAGGCAGCCAAAGCTTGGCCCTTACGAAGTGTAGCAGCCTAATTCTTCTTTTGGCTCTTGCCTTACCTAGAAAAAGCTGAATAAATAATCAGAAACCATGCAGAATCCAGGGAAAAGCCTGTTATTAAAGTCAGTCACTGGACGGCTGTTTCTGATTTAGGGAAGGGAATGACCAGAGCTCTGCAACAGAAGCCAGCATGGCTCATGGGGCAATCACCAGTTTCCCATTCGAGATACCTGGAAACTGTGGGAGGTCTTGGAAGATGTGTGTGCATTTATCCTTGGCAGGACAAGGGCAGCAGGTGCCTGTGCCCATGCAGGGCTCTGTGAGCCCCCGTCAACAGGCAGTGCTGGTGAAAGCCCCCGTCCGTTAACAGCTTGCCATAAGGAGTGAGGTGCACAAACAAACTGCAGGTGTAGCTGTTGTTTTTCTGGCTCTGAGCTATTGACACAAGCAATAATCTCAACTTAATCTTTAATTGGATGATGAACTGATAGCATGGGGCTGTGGAGGTGTGAGGCTTCCCATGGAGACAAAGAGAATGGCAAATGCAGAGAGAGGGAGACCTGGGGAAGGGAGGCAAGGCTGGAGGACTAAAAAGATGATTTCTCCCTGTGGGTGCAGCTGGGGTGGGTTGCAGCATCACTGTGGTCTTGCTGCTGACTGTGCTTACTGTCCAAGGGCATTGCCTCTTCCTGGCCATGCTGCTCGTGAACATCTCCATGTCTGTTGGGAAGCAATGCCCACCACAGGGCAAAGCATCAGCCACCTGCTGAAACAGCGTAAGTGCAAGTGCCTCGCTGCCTCAAAACTCAGGCCATAAATCCCCCTGCCAGAGGCCGTCTTTCTGCTGGCTGAAGTGAGCACAAACTCCCCCCGCCAAGCACATGGGGCACAACCTGAGGGTTGAAAAACACCTTCACAGGGCTGTCTCACCTCCAACTATTTATGTCCCCTGTGCAAATGTCCCGGCAGCAGCCAGTGTGTGCACAGGGGTTTAGGAGGCTGAGGAGGGATGGACAAGCCCAATGCCATTGTGGGTTAAATGGTTGATTCTTTTGTTTTGCTCTCAGCCAGTCCTGATGGCAGTGAAAGCTTTGGGGGCCACCACTGCTGCCCCCTTATGGGTGCAAGCTCATGTGGGGTGGGAGCAGGGCTCTTTCAGGCAGATTGGGAACACTGAGCAGACAGCCCGGAGCAGCCATGGATCAGAGACACGGATCTGGTGCAACACCAGAGCCCCGAGCACTTCACAACCCATTTCGTTAATGGCAATGGGTTAAAAATGAAAGCCAGAAAGATGTTATATGTAATTCCTTCACCTGAGGACAAATGCTTTGGCACAAGGGACACAAATGCACACACAGCAGCGACCTGTGTCCTCCTCACAATAAGAAATGCTGGAGTCACCAGCCTGCACCGACGGCTTTACAATAGCAATGCTGTGCTGTAACTTATTGGAGATCTGCCTAGAAAATCATCAGAAAGTATTTTAAATCCAGCATAACACACATATTTATGGATCACCTTCTGCTTTACTGCGCTCCCCGAAAGCAATGCGAGGCCTGTTTTACTTTTCTCAATAAAAAGGCTCACGTTTCACATGCGGGGAGATTGGCGTCTCCCGAGCTAATTACTCCGGGTTCCCCTCCACCTCCGCATTTTCCACGCAGGGTTATGCTGGCGACACTTTGTCTGTGGCCGCTCCGGGGAGGACGGTGCTGCACATTAAAGCTTCCTTTGCCAGCGATGCGCTGGAGGCAAAGCGGGGTGAGGCGAGGAAGTGGCGGTGTGTTACGGCACAGAGTCATGGCCCGTTATAAAGAGCTTCAAGGGCCTGCATTATGTCATTACTCAATTAGCCTGTTGGTAATAGCACTTCATTAGAGAGACAGTTCCTATTAACTGGCCCTAATCCACTTTCTAAAGACAGGGATGGAACCATTGATCGCTTTTCCCGCTTTCCTGATGAGGCAGAAAGCGGGTTTGGAGTTTGGCCCTGTGGCAGGCAGGGTGAGGGGAATGATCAGCCCTCTGCCACCCTAAAACCAAGGCAGGGGGGGCAGCACCTGGCCCCAGCAGCTTGGGGATGTGTGGGTTGCTCCCATCACCAACCTCAGAAATCAAGCTGTTAACCAGTGAACAAGAGTTTTGGTGTTGAAAAAGACAGCTACAGCTGGGGATGTGACTGCTCCTCACCTGGCCAGATGCGATGGGTGAGCTGGTCCCAGGGATGCTTTTGGTGGAGCATCTGTGGGGATAGGCACTGCATCTCGCTTCGGCCCATAGTGCAGGCAGAAAGAGAAGCTACTATTTATATTTCTTTTCCATTTTCCTTTTTCCTCTTTCCCCCTCCTCCGCTCTGTGACACGCAGTGCTCAGTGGAAACCGAAGCGGGGTAGGAAGTGGCACGAGAGCCGCACGCAGGAAACTGATGTGTGTGAGGAAAGGATGTCAGTGCTGGGCAGAGAGGGGAGAGCAGCCGGTGCAGGGGCTGCCCCCGTCACACTAGTGACTTGCTGATGAGAGGGGCAAGAAGAGAAATGGAGCTCTTCTGTAAATAAAGGAATCTGCTTCCATTCGGGGCAGTGATAGAGCGAACCTGGAGGTGCAGGGAACACCCAGCCAGCCCAGAGATGCCCAGCACCACGGAGCTGGAAAGTGTTCCCCATGTCCTGCCCACCTCATTGGCTTCAAAGGCAGTGAGTGCCTGCCCCCAGCAGGGACATTATCCACCTAATCCCACCACCACAACAGTCACAGCATCCTCAGCTATGGTCCCATGTAAGGCTGCTGCACAACTGGTGCTTGGGGCTTCATCCTTGTCCACCCCACATCCTCCTTCCTCAGGGCATCCATCAGCCAGATACTCTCTTCATGCAGTGCTGCCACCGGAGGGGCTGGGCTTGGAGGTTTTTCCTCCCCTATGAACAATACCCATTGCTCAGGCTTCAGAAAGATGCAGCCTAAGCACGGAAGTTATTTTAGGTCAAAAGATGTCTGGGGTAGGAAAGTTCACTGCCCTGGTTATGGCAGCTGCTCTCTGTGATCAGTATCATCCAAATTCCCCCCCAAAACCTCACTTTACATCAATAGCAGCAACATGGGGCCCCCATTTGCCGTAATTAATGGTTATTAGTACTTGTGGCTCAGGCAAGGACCTGAAAGCTAGTTTTTAAATGAACCATGGTAGGTGGCAACTGTTTTCCCTCTAATGGTCTTCAGAGTATCACAGAGGCTGAAACTGTGGCTGGCATGTGCCTGAGGGTCAAGAACTAACAGTCCTTGCTGGCTGCAGGGCTGGGGCATCACCCATCGGAAAGTCAAAACCTCTCAGAATCCAAGCAAACACCTTGTTTTCATTCACCCTTTTGCCATTTCATAATATTGGCTCCTTCTCTCTGAAAGGAAATAGCTGTCCCATAAATAAAGGAAGGTAGGAGGGAGCGTGGGGGAGTCTGTGGAGAGGCAGATGCAGGAAGCTTTCCCAGCGTGCTCCAGCTCATGACCAAAGATAACATCAGCAAGTGAAGAGCAGAGAGGGTCCACAGCGCACACGTGTGTCAAGGAGCCGCTCATACATGGACACACCTGGAGCATCCCCAGCCCTCCCCTTGTCACCCTTTGAGCATCCTGTCCATTAGCATCCTCCCGGCTGGCCCAGCATCGTGAGAGCATGATGAGAGCGGTCCCTGAGTGACCCACGCACACCGAGGCCTGAGCCAGGCTCCCGGGAACCTGGATCTGTTTCCCCTCTGCAGCAGAGGCCTTGGATGGGGGGCCCTGCAAAACCACCTCATGGCACCCTGGTGAGGGCAGGATGGCAGAGCAGGCAACAGCCAGGCAGGTGCAGGTACCACATCTCGACTCCAACACTGACTCTGCATCCTCAGTCATGGTGTATCACCTCCACATGCACTCTTTACCGTGCACAGTGGGGAACACCATATCACGGCTCTAAGGAGCAACCAGAGCCTGGCAGCATGGAGCAGGCGTGCTCAGCAGACAAGCCAACATGTGAGAAGGGCAGCAGGACCAGCATCTTCCCAGGGGATGCTCACTGGCAGCCCCATCGGCAGGACCAGGACCTGAACCTGCAGGTCGGGGCTCTGCCAGTCATGGGTGTCTTTCTGTTGGCCTGACCTCAGTGCTGAGCCATTAATAACCAGCTCTAGTTGTGTCTCTCCAGCCTGCAGCCCTATTTTCTTTTAAAACCAAGCTGAGATGGGAATGAATTATCTCTCTTCTTTTTCATTCTCCGTCTGTCTCTGATGCTGGCGAATTAACAGCTCCCCTTGATGCCAAACAGTCTGCAGTTTATCTCTCAAAGCACAAGTTTCACTCCCAATCTGTACCGGGGAAACTTAAAGTAATCGCATAAAACTATTCTGAAAGCAATCCAGCAGCAAAGAAGTCAAATAAATAGGGACCATATGCACCATAGCAGTCAGAGCTGCTGCACAAAGATGCTCCCACTCGCAGTGCTCCAGTCCCAGCCTGAGCTGGTGGTGTGGCTCGCCTGCCCCACACACAGGACTCTGCTCTGGTACCAAACCTGGGTGGTTTGCAGCATTAGAAGCTGGCCAGGTTTGCAGATTGAGCTTTGCTCACACTCTTGCTGGGTTTGGTTTTGCCTGGGGTTTAGCTGGCTCCTGGTGAAGGCTGGAGAAGGGAGCTGGTTGCTAACCCAGGAAACGGCTGCTGGTGGGTATTTAAGCCATCCTCTAGATGCAATGCCGGAGGGATGATTTCCAGTGCATCATGAAGGCTCCTTTACAAGGGCCCCATTTGCTGTCGGGCTATGTGGAATCTTGCCAACATGGTCTCATTCTAAGGCAGGCACTCGAGCTTTCTCAGCTGTGCCAGGCTTGGCTCTTTGCTCCCATGACCCATTTCCCCCCATTAATGGGGTGAACATTGTGAGATCTGTCAGCCCCTAGCTGGGCTGCTGGTGCCATGTCTGGAGTGCAATGCCAAGCAGGATGTGGCCCCAGCCCCATACCACAAAGATCTGGCCATGGCCTTTGGTGCTTCTGCAAGAGGGGGCAGAGTTGGGTGCAGGGCATCCCCTGAAGCAGAGAACTGCAGGACCTTTGATCCCTGTGCAGCCCAGCCCTGCCTGGTCATGCATGTGCATTTTGGGTACCCCCTTGGTCCCTGTTGGTGAGGTCAGGGCTGCCTTGGGCAGCCAGCCCTGCCCTTCTTGTCTAGGAGAGGCGGCAGCTGCAGGGCTCATCCCGCAGCCACCTTCACCCGGTCCCTGCTTTACATCAAGGAGCCGCAGCACAGATCAAAGCACTCTGAAGCTTTCCTTGCACAGCCTGCAGTGCCCTCAGAGGGAGACACGCTGCTGTCAGCAGCCCCTGGTTGCGGGGATGGGGTTATCCCTGGCCCATCACAGTCACCTCCTCATCACTCATCCCGTGGGTCTGCGGACCCTCGGCATCGCTCAGCACCAGCTGCCCGCCATGGTACCAGGGTTTGCAGCACTCCCCTTGCTAAGGCACTACTGGGTCTCTTCCTTGGCATTGCCTGCGCTTGCCTGCGGATGGAGGGTGACAGCAGCGATTGGCACTGGAGTCGTGACTGTCATAGTGTGGGAGCTGGGAGGGTGACACTGCAGCCTTGGAAGCCTGTTACCACCGAGTGTCAGGGAAAATGCTGTGATTAGGCAGAAAGAAGGGAAATAATAACGGCCAATGCTTCCAAAAGTAACTCGGGGAGCCTCAATTTAGAAAGCCAAAATTGAGCTCCCTTCAAGAGGCTGTTTTCCAGGGGCTCCTCCAAAATGTCTGGAGGAGTTATCCATCATTTGGCACCAGCAGCACTTGCCACTTCTACAGACTGTGGCTGGGAACTGCTAGTTAAGATGCCTGCCCGCCTTGGAGCTGGGGCTGCCCGTCACCAAAGGGCTGTGTCACAAAACCCACCACTGGCTTTTGGAGGAGTCAGTCTGTGCCAGCGATACTGGGCTTGTGTTACCCCAGGCTTGGGATGGCACCACTAGTGAGGCTTCTGAAAACACACCTTGGCACCCCTCCATGCTGCTGGGACAGGACAAGCATCGCTGAGACTTGCTTCCAGCTTCCCCATAGCCCAGTGGGAAGAGAAGCCTCCCTCCCTTTGCATTCCCTTGGTTTCCCCCTGCCCAGGGCAGAGCCCCCCATTCCCCTGCTGCCACCCAGCAACCCCAATGGCTGTGCTGGAGGCAGCCTGTGTATATAAAATTAGCACCCTCGCAGGAGGCTGCCAGGGAAACCTGCCCTGGGCAGCCGCAATGGGAAGCAGATGCTCTGTGATTAACCCCACATGCACAGGGCAGCGTTGTCCCTAAGCCGGGCTGCAGTGCTTGGGCCAGGGATGGAGGGCACAGGCTGGAGCAGAGGCTGGTTTGGGCAGGGATGGCTCAGGCTGGGGGCTGGCAGAGGGGATGGATGTGGTCTGGCTTCTGCTGGTGGGGCCAGGGGAGCTGCTTCTGCGACCCCCATGAGTGATGTTCAGGGTGGGAACAGTCTCACACACAAGTGCCATCCCCTGATGGCAGTGCCCAGTGCCTGTGGGAGCCAAGCTGAACTTTTCAGCTCCATCAGGCTGAAAGCACTGTGTGAGATGGGAGTCAGGGATCTGCATCTTGATGGCTTGCACTGCCAGAGACAAAGCCTTGGGGGCCAGGAGGGCTGTCCCCAGCACAGCATCCCCAGCACTAATGCCACTTGCAGCCTGTTTGCAGGACCAAGCATCCTGCTCAACTCTCCAAACCTTTCCCCTCCACACGGCCCCAGGTCACCAAACGCCGTATCTCTTCCCTGCAGAAAGGGATGCAGCAGGGTTTCAAAGTCCAGGGGCTGGTGACCCTGGCCGGGCCTCTCCAGCAGGGCCGTGCCGGGAGGTGCAGAGGGAAGATCCGGGTTTGCTGTCTGCACTCAAAAGCCCTGCACGAACAAGCCATGTAACCTGAGAGTGATTTTCTAGATAAGATCTAGGCAAGGGGTGTGGAGTTTGTAAGGTCAGGTCACAGGGGCTCACTGACCCCTCTGAGCACCAGCCCAGGACCCCAGCACCAGCGGGTGAGGAAGGATGCTCATTGGTGTCGCGGGCTTCGTTTCTTCTTTTCTTCCCTTTCATGGTTTTGTGTCTGAAGGGGGGAAGTTCCCACTTATCTCCTGCCCTCCCCAGTGTGGTTTCTCCAGCCTCGCAATAAGGGATGGCCATTTCTGTTTCTTCTCAAGGCATTTTTCCACCCACCCTCTCTGGCCCTGGTGGGAATTGTCAGCTTTGAGATAACAAGAAGGATGAATTGTTCATACAGGATGTTGCATGAAGCCCTAGTGCTATTTGCAGGCAATTTTAATAAGTAATAATAAGGAGAGAGAACTCCAAAGGAAGTAACCTGGTACAGCAGACAAGGCAGATTTATCAAGGCAGGGAGGAAATACTCCCCAGAAATGAATCTGGCATGAGTTCCTGCACACCAGTCCCACGATCCTGTCTGCCACCGCAGGCAGCTCTTATCTGAAACAGTCCAGTGTTTAAAATAGACTGGAAAATAAATAGTCTTCCAGCACGACTGATCCTCCAGAGCCTGCAGTTCATCCCAGCAGCATTTACAGTTTTCTCTGGAGTGTTTCCGACATGTACTTCAAGGCCTTCCAACTCTTTTTCTCCTCCCCTGCTTGTGACATTAATGAACCTTAAGGGATTCTTAAAGCACATTTTATGCGGATGTATTTTTAAGCAGGAGAGAGTGGTTCTCAGCCCTCCGTGCCTGGGGTGGATGGAGAGCCGCTTTGCGAGGCGCACTCCAAAGAGGAATCCATCAAACACCAGGGCTAAGTGTTGCTGTGGCAGTGCTGCTAGCCGTGAAGTTGTTTAATGTTCATTGTTCACAGCTGTGTCACCCTAATAGAGTATTTTATTGTTTTTCCAGTTGTACTTAAAGCCTTCATTCATTATCCTGCCCAGCCAGCGAGCGCCTCACCTTTAATTGATGACACCAGACAGAACGCCTGGTCAAAGTTTCCAGTGTCTCCATCACCAGAACTGGGACTGGATCCCTGCCACCCCGGACCCTGCCAGAACCATTCAGCCCCAGCAGGTGACCTGGGGATGGGGGGACATGGCCACCAGGAGCTCCGGTCCCCCTGGAGCAGTGGTTGTACCTGGGCTGGGGCATTACCTCAGTGCAGAAACCCTTAGGAGACAGCAGACACCCAGAGGGATGCTGCAAGTCACCTGCCAGGCTGCAATGAGGACAAGCCTGGGCAGCAGCCAAGCCATGGAGCCATCCCTGCCTGTTAGGACAGAAGGATACCCACAGCCATCGCCTTGACCTGATTGAATCAGCCCTGATTGAATCAGTCCTGATTAACTGGTGCCTCTTATTGCTTGGGAGGAGCAGGTGGAGGCAGAGGTGATGTCCAGAGAGCTCCGGTGCTGCACATCCCACTGTGCCCATATCCCGCAGGTTCACCTTGCTGGGTCTAACAGCCCCAAAAATCACCTTTTTGGCCAGTGGAGCCATCTCCCTATGCTGTCCCCACACACCAGGCTGGCCACCCCCATCCTGCCCCAAGTCACCCAACACCACCTGCCCGCAGACCCTTACGTGATGTTCATGTATGACAACTAATTTCAGTGAGTAACTTTCTTGCTGGGAAACAGCCCTTTTTGCAGGCGGGGAAGTCTCTCTGCTCTGTGTAAGTCCTGACAGACTCTCTACAGTAGTTAAAAGGGACGGCATTAAAGAAAAAGAACTTAAACAACCCTGAAGTGAAGGGCCTGTAATTTATTTACTCCCCCCCGATGAATGCTGGTTGCAAATCACTCTGTGTAAAAATAACTCCTTTCTCCAACTTTTGATCTCTGATATTCCTGTATTTCCCTGGGGAAAATGTAAATCTATGAACTTATTACTAATGTTTCCTGTCCCTGACAGCGGAGCCAGTTGATATTTTACTTGAGAAGCCAGAGAGAGAGGAAAAAAAAAGGCAGCATAAAGTTAATGACTACGGACTGTTTCCAATCTTAGTTTCACTTTTCAGATGGAGATTTTCCATCTTACGACAGGGAGAGGGAGATTCTTAAATAAAACATGATTTAACTTTAGCCAAACTTCCTCCTAGTGTTTATGCTTTTGGCTTGGGGCTTGATCCAGTTAAAGCTGGTTCCTTTTGAAGCAGCCCCGACTCATCACCACGCACCGACACGACGGCTTGGAAATTGTCTGTTCCACTTATGGATCTGAATTCCCCAGCTTCTGCCTGCCTTGTTGCCCTCCTCCTGCCTTGTTGCCTTCCTCCTGCCTTGTGCTGCTTCAGGGAATGGCTTCTGGCTCCTGCTCATCTATGCAGGCAGAGGGCAGGGATGGGTGTATGGAGCTCATAGCAATATGTGTGAACTCTGTGTAGTACTTCATTCCTCCATTAGCTTCCATTTATTTCTCA
>JAVHNF010031164.1:19583-34228 GCA_034783455.1 Micropsitta finschii | reverse complement strand
TTCTTATCTCAAACCATGGGAGTTACATTCTTTTGATTCTCCTCCCCATCTCTCCGGGGCAGGGGGTGGGGAGTATGGTGTTAGTGAGCGAGTGAGACTGCATGGCTGTCTGGGCTTAAACTACAACATCCCCTTACACAAGAACGGTGTGATGATTAGAACAAGGACATCTCTCATCTAATAAGGGTGCACTTGAATTCTTACACCTTGTGCTTGAGAACATACAACAAAAGCAGTCATGAATTTATGACATAAATGTATGACAGAAATCAGTCATGGAATGATGCTAAGGGTTTGCTCAAATACTAAACTTGTCTATGCCTTCCTTACTAAACCTGGTCATTCTTGGTGTCCTTACAGAAAAATTATGTTCAGGCTTTGGATACAAAATTAGCCCTGTGTGAGCCTTCAGTAGTGTTTTATCACAGACACATAACTGTGCCTTTGAAATCGGTGAGAAGACTAAGGTTTCTACAGGACTGTTAGCTCAGTCTATTTACTTCTGTCTTGCTTACAAATTTCTGAACAAATTAGAGTTTATTTATGATACAGCCTTAAATTTTGCAATTAAGACATTGAATGTCCTGTGACGAATTCAAAGTATTTTTTGTTCCACATAATCGCAAATGTACCAGTCCCTCTGACTCTCCACATACTGGAATTAATGCTGCTCTCAGCTGTACCTATTCAGTTTCCACATATTAGTGATGCAGTTAGAACTGCAAGGGCCTTGTTTTGCTCCACTGAAATCAGTGCTGAAACAGCAATTTAGTTCAATGGTGATGTGCGCTAAAATAGGCACTCAATCTTTGCTACCTAGTGAAGAGAAAGGCTAGGAAACAGGGTCATGCAGCTCCTGGCTAGATATCCATGTATGAGCTCCCGCATGACTGCTCAGGTCTTCAGCTTGGTGCCATAATGGCAAGAGTATTAGCAAAGAGATGGCATTAGAAACAGCCTGCCTCAGAGTTTCTTCAAAATGCCTTGAAAACATCACTGAAGAGCTTCTATTCCTTGCATTTTGCTGTTAAACATACTTAGATATCATCCTATCCTTAGGTTTGTGGAGCTGCTTTTTAATCTCTTGCCATGGAAGATGCTTTAGAAACCTTTTACTAAGTATAGGTAAAGTTGACAGATCTTCCCCTCTCTCCCTCCTTTAATTCTGTTTTATTCTGACAGGGTATTTTCAGTGCCTGTCAGGACAAAAATCCTCACACTGTGAAAACCACCAAAATAAGCAGAACAGAATGCTAATGGAATCTTAAAGAGACAAACAAAATCTTGGGAGCACAGTATTCTACTACACTAGTTGCTAGTTTCTCATGCTTCTGAAGTTACTTCATTGCCACAGAACTACTCAGGAGTCCTTTCCTTGAGAGATAACCAGATCTACAGTTACAGCCAGTACCAGACTTGCCAATAGAAAGATGCAGCTAAACACACCATCCTTCCTTCAGCACCCCTGAGGCAGTGAAGACCTAACTAGTGCTTCAGGATAGATCCAGTGTGAACATGCTACCTGAACTGATTGTGTTCCCCCAGTTTCACCACAGTGGCTGCAAGCTATAACCTAGGGTCAAGGGATGCATGCTTTTTGGTTTGGCATCTTAGTGTTTATTCCTAGAAATTTAACTGTGGTTTTTTAACATAGATAAAAATGGGTGCAGATAGAGCCTATCCTGTAGGACTGAATTAATAACAGCAAGTCAAAAATAAGACCCTAAATGAGTGCAATCCTGTAAAGCAGATAAAATATTTACAATTTTATTTTTTCCCTGTACATTCCATTGACTTTGAAAGTCATTCCTTTTTCCTGGCTTCATCTTGGCACTTCATTAGCCAGTGGGTCATCACCTTTCACTCCACTGAGTAGTGGTTATTTTTTCACGCCAACACAGATAGAGGATTCAGACCTGATTTGTATTGCAGGTAATAAATGGTAATTGTCTGCACCTGTTTTGTGATGTGAATCGCTGTCTCTGAACTGGAGGAACTAAATCTTTGTAACTTTGATGACAGCATTAGAGTATAACCAGTCTTTCCCTGGTAATCTTACTGGGGCAAAGACATAGAGGTCATGCCTCCAATTTTGTGTAATTACTGCCAGTTTAATGATGAAGATGAAAGAAGATAGTGTATACTTAATCAAGCAGATAAGCATATGAAGCTTTTGCATTAAAGGTTTAATGGAACAATAGACACCGAACTGGAAAATGGACAATGGGCAAAATATTCTGTGACTTCTCATGCTTTACTCAGAATGGTCCAGACAAACAATAAATGCTTTTTTTCCTTCACCCTTTTGCTAAAGATGCTCTAATGAAAATAAGGGAAATAGGAGGCCAAGAACAACTTCTGGAAAGGTAGTTAAATTTCATTTTTTTTCCTATAGAAGACAAATGTGAAAGATGCCAGAGTAGATGCACTAAAGTCTGAAATTATCTATAGAACAGAGGCAACATAGACACAACAGCATAAGCTCTGTTTTCTCTGACTGTAACAGTATCACAGGTAGAGAAGAAAACTGACATAGTTCTCTAAAAGCAACTTTTATTCTATTTATCTCCATAACACTGGTGATCACTGTAATGTCTACAATCTGTAAGATACTACAGTTCCTCATACCTGGAAGGACCATGGACTTAGGGCTGCCTCTTACTGGACTGAGAAGCTTATCACAGGTCTCACATATAAACCTGTTCAGGTTCTCTGTCTCTTCTATGTAATACAGCCCCATGGGCTGTTCCTGGACACACTACATGCATTATCACGCTCTGCAGGAAACACAGCAAGCATAGCAGCTTGCCAGAGCAAAAGCACTTACTTAGGGCTTCTTGTAGTACAGTGGTTCAACAGCTGAAAGAATAACCTGTACATTTTACAGAGGGAAAAAGAAAAGGTGTCGAATAAATATATTCCATGGAGTAGGAAACCTGAGCATGAGTCTACAGTACTACAGAGGAATGCTAACACAAAGCTAGCATAATGCTACCACCTGCTTCTGGGGAGATTATTTCCACCATCCAAGCAAATGATAGGACCACAAAGTTACTTTATGAAAGGCGTAGCAGGAAGCAGAAATAAAACTTTCTCTAGATGTGTATTAAGAGATAATAGTGGTTATTTAGACATATGACACAGTTATTCAACTGCAGCTAAGATTCTGATCAAATATATACAACCTCAAACCAGGATTAGACTAGTAAACTAACAAGGAATTTAAGATTTAATCATTTCTGACTGATTAGTGTGGATAATGTCCCTTCCTTGTGCTGACTATTGTAAATTCCACTTCCTAATTCCCTTCACTGCACAGGAGCATAGGTACTTACCTCAGAGCTGTTGATCTCACACCATCAGGTTACAACACAGCAAGCCAGCCCATGTATCCAGCTCTAAGGTCACAGACAAGGTTACAGCACAGCAGCAACCTGAGTTCAGGTCTCCTGAATCTCAGGCTGTGTCCCACCTTCTGGCCTATTTATCCATTGGCAAGTAGCACTGGTAAAGAGCAATGAGTCCGAACCTAGCAGCATCCTGAAGATTATTGTGTTTTCTAGTTTGCAGAGATTAGCTCACTAAAACAGCAATGACAATTCTCAACTACATTCGAACGTATGAACAGGAAATGTAAAGTTCTGTCGCTCATTTTACAAGTTCCTGAAATTCCAAGGGGATACAGTGCTAATTACCTCTCATATCCAATTTGCCCAGATAAGTAATAATTTCTGCTCTTCTATTAAATGCAGATGTAAGAAGCATGTCAAACAGCTAAAGAGTACAGTGTTCCCCAGATGCTACACCTGTTTCTCATATATCATTTTCCTCTGTTTCATTGTTTGTGTTTACCAGAAGGTTATGAATAGCTAAGCTATGCCACCAGGGAAGGTCATCTCTGAGTGATCTTTTTTACTTATTACTATTTACTTACATTTTATTAATGGTCCACAGGCTCTACTCAGGATTAACTTGGCTAAACGTTATAGAAACATATGGTGAACATTCCCTGCTGAACACTCCAGGCAGAGAAACAGATAACTGGCTGGAAAATGCTGTACTGGAATGATTATGAAAACTGGTTCCCATATTAGTTTAAGTCTCTCTACTTATCCTTACTTCTGAATAGTTGTCCACAAAACAAATTTTAGGTTTCATCTCTGTTGGCATTTAAGCTATAGTGATGTTAAAAAAAGAAAAAAAGAGAAAAATAAAGGGATATAGGGACTGGGATGATAAAAGAGAATTTTGGTGAACAAGTGACAATGTCAAGAGGAGAGGAATTGCTTTGGATTTCTTACCTCCTTGGGTGTAACATCCAAGTGTGTTGACACATTTATAAAGGAACAGAGGGTCTCTTGTCCTAGTATTAGAAACTGTTTCAGCCATAAATTTTTCCTAGATTTTAGACTCATCATCATCTCCATGGATTTAGTGGGCTTCAGGTCTGATATCAAGATTTGGAGTCATCTTCTACAGAAGAGACTTTGCTGGATAAAGTCTGTATTTCACCAAAAGTGCAGGGGCTTTGTAGTTGCCACCATCTTGCTCAGACTGATGAACAGCACCTGACACACAACACTGTGAAAGAAGAGTGCTACTGTGGAATACAGCACTTAGAGCAATATTATTTGCTGCATCTGGCTAGAGCCTCTAAAAGCAGTGGGACTGAAATCCCAAGATATCTGAAGGCCAGCAATGGAGAGGTACACTGTGTTTTTTCTAAACATCAAACAATTGTAAAATAAGCCTTAGCAAAATATCTTTCTATGTCATTTCTATTTCTGAATGCAATTCTTCACCTTCTGCTGCGATGGCTCTGTTTACCAGGGCAGCACTAGTGGTTAAATATCTCTTGTCTGCAACATCTGTTAGGAACTGGAGGGGGTTCAGACTGTGAACTGTAAAACTCTGATAACAAGACAGTAAGCCTGGCCCAGTGACCCAAAACAAAGGGAGCAATGGATGTGAAAGGGTAATGCTGGGAGAAAGAGGGAAAGTTCTGAATTAACCTGGGATGATTATGTGTTCTGACAGAATGAAGTAACTTCTACTCGCTCTGCTAAGCTACATGGCAGCAGTATGGAACAAAAACAGATGCAGGCTTTGCATGCAGTAGGCAATAATGCATCTTGTCTCATACATGAGGAATTAGAGCTGCTGGAATAAATTATAACAGCCACTAAAAATACAAGTAATTAGACATACATTTAATATACTAGATTTAATACATATCCTTATGGACTTTTCATAATAGGGCGAACAGTAGCGGACCACTGACTTGGGACCCCATATACACCTCTCCTGAAATGGGGGGAGGAAGTGGGGAGTAAGTGAATGAACTGCGTGGCTGGGTTTAAACCACGACGGTTTAGCACAAAATCAAAAGGAGAATGCATACGTTCTGTAAGATGTTTCGTTATGTTTATCTACAGAATATATTATTATTAGCCCTATTACAGCAGTACCTGGTGCAGCTTTGCACCATCCACGTATCATTTCTATTAAAACCTATGGAATAGTTGTATAAAGAAGGGGTTGGTTTGTTTTAATTTCCCAGTGCCCCTGCTGGCTCTTCCAGTTTATACCCCTTAGGGTTACAAGGAACAGTGGAAGCTACGTTGTGCAAACAGCACCCACCCATGCTCCCCAGCTCTTGCACTTCCCTGGCCCCTGACCAATTTCACAATGGGGAAATGGAGTGCAAACAAAAAACTATGCAAGCAACATAAACATCTCTCTAGTGATTGCAGAACCCTTTCTGCTTTTAGAACATGCATTCCTGCTGCCACTGCTATGCAGATAACAGCCTCACCTGAAAGCAAGACTTAGACAGGACATGGTTTAACATCTACATGTTGATGATCTCTATACACTTAAAACTCTATTACGATCACCTTAGACAGCCTGTGTATTGCCAGGACCAGATCAGCAGGATCTAAAGAAACAGGTACTGTTTTCACTGGTCAGCAAGTTCAAGAGTTTTGAGGTAAATCTGGTCAAGGCACACAGGCAATAGTTTTCAATGCAGCTAAGTGCTGTAAGAACAGTACAGACGATAGTGCTGTGTCCTCAGGCAAACTTTGATTATTCACACCATTCTCCTGATGACACTCAGTAAGGCTGATCATACACTGTGCTTAGTGATATCTGCCACACTGAGGAATTCCAAGGTCAGGACACTACCGCTTATTTTTCAGCCTCAACAAGAGTTAGCAACAGAGTCCTAGCAGGCATTAAGACAGGTAAGGCTCACATGCAAGCAAACCTGAAAGGCATGGCAGAGAAATCCCAGACTCCTGTGTATACCTCTCCTTCTTTGTAATGCCAAATACAGCGTTGTATTTGTATACAACCCGTGTGAATACACACACCGTCTACACACTTCCATGTTCTCAGACTTTGCTGCCTGGCTAATGGCTCCCTCCCTGTATTAAGGAGTAAACCTCACTGAAAAGCTTATGGAAACTCCAAGCACTTGCAGTTCTTGCTGCTTTCCAGTGTTGGAGGGTAGACAAAAAGCAGCAATACATTTGAAAGGGAATCTTCGTATGGGGAAGAATGAAAGCCCAAAGCAGTTACTGTTTTTAAACAAAAGTGTGGGAGCCTGTGGAAAAGAACACAAACAGCCAGAGGAAGCTAATCTTTTAGGGTGTGTAATACCCTCCCAGACTGACTATTTCCCATTCACCCTCTCCATTTTGTTGTGTTGGTTTTAGCCAACACAAGGGGATTGTAAGCCCCAGAGAAACACGGTAGCAACAGCTGTATCTTTTCATGGGGAGGGAAATAGAAAAAGCACTGCACCCTGTAAGATCCCTTTTGTTTTTTTCTAATCAGGAATTTATCAAAACATATTTTGAACCATGAGAACCTTTTCTGAGTTCTAATTTGAGCTGAGTTTCTTAAAGGACCACAGAGCTCCATAGTTTGGTTTGCGTATTTGAGAAAAGGGAAGTGGCGCTTAACCTGATATAACTGTAACTTGCCAATATTTCATGATGTTGATGGTTGACATTCTGGTCATCACTGGATCTCAGAGAAATGACATCTGAGAATGTCATGTTATTGGTGGAAAATGTGAGTCGTAGCATCAAGTTCTGAAGGACACACTGAGTGAAAACAACAATAATAATTCCCCAAATGCCAGTACAATAAATAATACGGGAAATATCTGATGAGATTTGAATCTATCCTCTGAAAATTTCCTTCCACAACATTCACTTCAAGACATAGGAAGGGGCTTTTTCTGGAATTACTTTTACAAATACTTCCAAATTCCCAATATACAATACCTTTATTTTCTCACATCTCTTAGAGTCAAAACTTTGCTATCGCTCTGGTCCAGAACATTTTCTGTACCAAAGAATTCCTAAAGCTTTCTGGCTCCCTATGATGGAAATGGCACCCAGGCTCATGCCTGAAAGGGATCACAAGAAAGCTGCCACACAGATGAAAATGTGACAGTTGCCCTATTGTCAGTTTAATTACACTGGTGTGTCAATGTGGGAAGGAAAACTGTGTTTATGTGTTTGAGGAGTTTCTTTGGCTCAGCAGCTGTCCTTTCCTGGTGTTACTGCATACCACTAACATCAAAGGGAATATCTGAGCCTTATTTTTCGATGGGAGTGCACTGTAGCAAGGTAAAATGTTAAGTTAGGCATGCATAAATGTTTCTTATGTGAATCTAGAGGAGTATGTCTGACTGACAGGCAGAGAGAGAAAAGTCTATTTATATAAAAACAGGCAGTGTTGATTGAGGCTTCCTCCTCTTCTCTTCTGCTCTTTCTTCCCCAGTGCCTTGCCAACTTATCTTAGGCTTAAGTTGCATGGCCTACACCAGCAGGCAAAAGAGCATTTCAGTCTCAAGGCCATTCAGCCTTCAACCTCACCTCTTAAACTGCAAACAAGCTTGCAGATGTCTCTGTAAACCACGGGGATTCTCAAATTCTTCACTGAATGTTTTCCCCTAAGGCACCAAAGGTAGATTTGATAGTTGATGCTCTGACCCACTGTCGGATAGGCAGATAAGGACTCCAAATTCCAGTTAGGAGAAGATAAAGATCAAGCCAAATATCCAAATGTCCAGCATTCAGGATTCTCTTCCTGTACCTTTATCCATGAACAAAGAAGGTCACTCACAAATGCTTCTGAGCCTAAGGATTGAGACTACTGTACAAATGTTTTGCTCCCAGCAACAGTTCTCTATGAGAAATTCAGCATATAAGCTAATGAATCCATACAGGGAAAGAGAGCTACCACTGTGGTGACAGACCTTGGGATTACAGCGCCTTACAAGACCAATTCAGAAGCCAGTTAAGAACTGAGGGACTAAGGTTAAGAATCTTACTTTAGATTTCATCTTCCCGATTTTCTAGGCAAAGAAGGTATAATGACAAACGATGTCCTTTTGTGGAAAAGCTGTAAAAATAATGTTACTGTCCAGTAAACCAAGGAAATTGAAATACAGATGGCATGGTTTAAATCTCTGTATTCTCCTAAAGTATCTTTTAATATTGTTGTAACAAATTGAAACTGCAAAAATTAGAAAGCTGGTTTCTTCCATTTCACACATTCTTAGAGGTCCTTTCTGCCATTAGCCTTACTGTCTGTTGTGATTACATGGTGCTTCTGTACCTTGTGCAAAATGCTTGGCTTGAAGCAAAAATACTGTAGTATGTCAAACAAAGCAAATTTAATACCAATCAGATGCACTAATTGGAATGACAGTGACATTCTGCACTACACTGAAGAGTGGAAATACCTTACAGACAAGAAGCCTGACATTTGACTGAGATTCCCTATTTACACTTAGTATATCGTTTAGAAATGCAACCCTTGAAATCGCAAGCATAGGATTCAAAATATCAGTTCTAGTATTTGTAATTATGTCTTAAACCTTTGACATGAGAAATCCTGTTTATAGAAGGATTTTAACAAAATAGTTCTCCCCTTACCCTGTGAAAGGAAGCTCTCCCTTTTATGCCTTTCAGAGACCAAGCAAGAAATCTTTCTGTCAACCAGCAGAATAACATGATAGTCATCTGCCTGCAGGAGGAGTCCTTGCCAGTGTACACACATCTATAACCACCTCACCTCAGGGAGATGCGATTGACACTAGAGATAAAACCATTTTCAGCTTGCGTGGTCAGACTCTGGTAAGACTAAATGTCAGGTCTGGTGGAAATTCTGTGGTGTTGACACTTGTTTATTAAAAACCAAATCAACCAACACTAGCAAGGAGAATTGTGTAAGAAGAAAATTATATATGCAAAGGAAAGAGCAGTTGATAGTAATTAGTAACTGGATTAAAAGATGCTTTGGGATGGAGGTCACTCACTTTTCCAGGTAGTATCCATCTCAGAAGACAGACCAACTTATGGTGACCAACAAATGCTAGGAAACAGAACCAATTCTGGATAAAAGACCTTATTTCAAAAGTCAGAATTCTTTGAATAAACCTCTGCAATTCTTAGTCAACTATGAAGCAATCATAGTGTCCACTTCTGAAGAAATCTCTAGAACAAATACCTCAATTGTCACACAAACAGCTGACTTGGAGGAATAGCTTCAGCACCTCTGGCTTTCAACAGGAATCTTGTGGGCTGAATTTCCCCCAGCTTACTTCCCTAAGCACAGAAAACTGAGCATGAAAATCAACATGCCTAAAAGATGATGTTTAAAATTCAGATCTCAGTCCTTCTGCGCTTTTCCTTTTCCTAGCAATTAAAAAGGATAAATGTTTAGTTAGGAAATGTTAAAACAAGCATACTCCATAGAGCTAAGGACATAAACAACTTCCAAAGCTAAAGAAGTTCAGAGTATTTCTGCCACCGATACTTAAATCGGTTTAAATATTAGCTATAGTTAGAGCTGTGCAAAATAGACTTTGTTGTTCAGAAATTACACAGAACTTTTCAATTTCATAGAATTCTGCAGTGCCTCAGTTATGGGCTTCATTTGCAGTGCTGATTAAGTAGATTTTTGCATCAAAAACGCAAATGCATACACACTTCTGATGCAAAACACGCTTTGCTCAAATGCTGTTACGTCTGCTGTGATAGTGGACTGTTTGTGCTCAACAAACTGGAGCTTCACAGTACATTATGGTTTCCAAACAGACCGACTTGGGGATAAAGAAAACATCCTGAAAGTTATGCAAAATATTCATAACAAAATGCAAATACTGTTTACACTTTTCAGCATCTCGGTATAGCAACTCATATTCTAAACTGCAGTCAGCTAGAAGCTATATGGAAAACTTTTTAATCAGTCTTTATGCTGGATACTTATATTGTTGCTTGTACAATAGATGTTGCACAAAGGCTGGGGCCAGCATCAGATATAAAAGTACGAGTTTTAGAGTTAGATAGTGGGTTTAGGTACATTTAATACTGACACATTCAGAATGAGATTAATTTTTACTGAGATTTTCTGAGAAGGGAATTCAGCCAGACAGGAGACTGTTTCGTACGGGAGAGAGAAAACCTATAGTTAAAGGATTGGATTTTAATTCCACCAATGTTAAATTGCACCAAAACAGAATTTGGGCCAAAATAATTATTCACATCACACACTGCTGGGCAGTTACAGATTGATGTATTTACGTTTTGCCAGAATAAGCAATGCCTTCTGAGAAATATAAACCTCTGCTTCTCTTACCCTTGCATCATTGATGAATACGACTCTTGTCATTGCTCACTGACATAGCAAACGTACCTCCTTCCTCTCATCCCTCCATGCATATTTACTTTGCTGTCTCCCTTGCACTAAGTAAAAGGTCCTCCACACTTAGGACGCAATGTTCTGTTTCCTGGCATGCTGCATCAATAAACTAATGACACTTCTGTCAGTCTCTTTTGAGGTCAATTCTGCCTCCTCAAGAGATGTCCATAAAGCTGGCTGTTTCTCTCCACTGTACCTAACTAAAACTCACTGATTCACAGAATTATTCTGGAGAGTGAGAAAAAGAAAAGTTGCATTGCAAAAGACTGTCAGCTTATACAAAAAGAAACACTGGAAGCTATATGGGTGTGAACTCCTGCATACTAAGATCTTGTTTAGTTTTGCACCCATTTTTCAACTAGAGATAAGTAAGTATGCTTTAAAAGTATATACTAACATGCAGGGTTTCGCTGGGGTGAGGTCTAATTGTGTGAATGAAGAGGGCTCATGAGGACCTAGTCTCACTGATTCAGTTTGCTGAATTCTCCCACACATTCTGTTGCTTTTCCAGCCTGAAAATGTGTAGTGCAGATGTTCACTGATAACTTCAATTTTCTCTCTGCAAAGGGCAGCAACCAGAGTGGCAACTGAAATTATGTGGTGAGCCAAAAACAAATTGAGAGAACAGTGGATGAAACGCAGGGTGAAAGCAAAAGATTTCAGATTTTGTTTCACAGGTAAAAAAACCCCGAAACCTTTTGATATAAACTAAGCGTCAGAGCCTACCTGATCTTTCACATCTGCTCCTTTTCGACTCAGGCACCACCAACTGATCCTCCATGAAAGAAATCTGATTAAAATCAAAAGGGGAAAAAAAAGTGACTGTGCTGGTAATTGGATTGTACAAAAATTGCAGAGCGTGTCTTCCTTAGGAGCAGATGCTTTATTAATGTAGGAAAATTACTATATTTTGTAAGGAAAATAACTCCATGAAGACAGATCTAAGTTTCATGTAATTTGTTTCCTTGATTGTACTAGAGTAAAAATACAGTTTTGCTGACAAAGCAGAATTTACTCTGAAGTCTTGCCCTCCTTAACCACATCAGTAGGACTGATGTCTCTTGCCTACCTTGATCAATGACATACATTAGCTGAAATTGGCAGGGAGCACCTCTCCTCAAATGTAACAGTGTTCATCAATCTGGCTCAAACTGAAAACCAATAATGGTGAAATTAATCCCGGTAACATGCAACATCTAAGACTAATCCTGGCATAACTCTTCTGTTGGGTGTTTTAATAATATGCATAGATTTTATTCAAAGTCAAAATCTTCTAACAGTCCAACCAAACCATAGACATCAGAGATAGCATTCAGCTGATGCATTTTTGCTATACTGCAAGTTCTGTTCACTTTACATCTAGTGTTTTAAATTTTGCTTCACAAGAAATGATGCTTGACCCGCAGATTTGAGTCTGTGTGGCTCATAGATAAGTAGCTGCAAGTCTGACTCACTTGTTGGACAACTCAAGGAAGCAGATCAAGAGACCTTTTATCTACTATATTAGCTCTGTGCCAAATGCAGGAAACAAGAACACTCAAAACACATTGTGAGCTGAAGGCAAACACAGTAACAAAATGAATGGGAAGAGACACTTCCCTGATACAGTTCACTGAAACCCTCAAAAATGAAGTTTATCCTTTTTAAATTGTTCCTTTGTATAAAATGGATTATACCGCCTATGATTTAGTGCTTCTTTAAATGGCTGCTGCTGTAAAAGTAAGATTAGAGAAACAACATTATTTAGGAAGAAAATATAATGACAGATGCAAAAAGCCCCCAAAAGCACCTGAAATAGTTTTTGCTGAATTCTTTAGCATAACTATATTCTTGTCCCCTTTTGTAACTTGTGTTTAGTCTAGTTTCTGATTATCATAGTCTGAAAAAATTCCAGTTTAATGAAACACTAAGCCACCTCCCTTCAGCATGTATGGAAGTCCTACACTACAGAAGTATTTCTGTGTCAAACCATCTTCTCCTGTTTCCACATATGAAAAAGTTAGCTAGGTAATTCCATTTTATATTTAAGAAACATCCTTTAAATCAACTTTAGCTTTACATATTGACAAGTGGCATTAGAGAAATATGCCTCCTAAGCCAGGCCTGCTGGTTTATAGCAGTGATTTTTGAAGAGACTGTTCATAGCTGGTGTATGGTCACTGTCCAGAGTTGTGAGCTGAATTTTGCTAGTGAAGTGCTGTGGCAGTAATGCCTAAAGGTGACCACCAAATCCCAGCAGGCAGGAAAACAGTGATTATCATTTTAAAAATGCACTGCAGATATTTGGGACCCAGCTCTGGCTGACTGAGTGAATTAACCCCTGCCCTTTGCCCTTCTCCCACAGGGGCACATTTCACAGGCTGTGCAACAGTATTAACCTTATGGACAAACATGCAGGTGCTTTACATTGCAAGCTGAAGGATGAGAGCTGAGCAACACCTTGTGTTAGATGATAAAACTAACCATATGCTCTGAGCTTGCTCCCTCCTTAATATAGCAGACTTTTTCTCTCTGCCTTCTCTTTGAGGCATTTAGGTATTTACATTACTTTTTGAAACACCAGCTTTCATAAATCACTTTATAGCACCACTTGATATGCATTTTGGTTCTCCTCATTATTTCTATCATTTCTGGCACTACTTGTTATGCCAAATGTTGTTTTCCAGTGTAAATCATGAAGTTCCTTGAGATATTTTTACCAGTATAATTGAGAGCTGAGACTGACAGCTGATTATCACCATTCTGCTTCCTTTTTTTTTGTTGATCCTTCACTATTAATAAGTTAGATGCTTGCCTCAACTCGCTTCAACTCAAAACAGATCTTTTCTACTGGTGTATACTTCGAATATCCAGTTGGGCAGGAATGCTGTAAGAAAGTAATTATCAAGTTATGTTGCTGTGAATGACTGCAGATTATTAATTTTTGTGAAGTTACTGTACTATGCAAACATAATGTAGGTGATTCAAAAGGCCCTTATATTATGTTTGGTTATATTCACAGAACCCATGCCCAGGCTTGTGATAAAAATATATAAACTAATTTTTAATCACCTGGTATCACAATTAAACTTACCTTTAAGCTTCAGAATGTGAGTATTCAAATGCAGGGAACCAGCCTTCTTTTAGGAATCAATGAGATGAAAAATATATGTCATAAAGAAACACAATCTATTGGCATATAAAGGGCATTGAAGAAAACAGCAAGCTTCAATAAACTCATGTAAATTAATATTCTGTATTTTTTTAACCATTTAATCAAACTTCAGGAATCAAAACTTAAATAAAGATAAATATTTATGTGGGCATTTGCAGGTGGTTTGAGAAATTTTTTTTATATGAAGAAACCTTGCTTTTGATGGAGAATTTATCTTTCATTAAAGTTATAGATATGGATAATTATAATTTGACATAGAGATGGGGAATAATTCTTAAGTCCACAGGAAAACTGCCATTTATTTCATTCTGTTTCAGAGCATCAGCCTGAAATCAGCAGAGCCAGGTTTAATACACGACCCACCCAGCAGCATCCAGATGATGGACTACAGTACACATAAACCATCACTATAATAGTTCAGGTAACCACTCTAACAATACTAAACTGAATGACATTTTGGATGTCTGGTTGGGTATATTAACCAGGCCTAAAGATCCAAATATGAGCTTATTAAAGCTTTCTATAAATTATGGAAGCTACATTTTGTATGTTATCACTACCTAACAAAAATTTATGTGCTTTTGCATCTAGTAGCTCTTGAAGCAGGGTTTTGTTTCCCCTAACACCTGCATTTTAGCTTCTGGAACCAGTAGGTCATAAGAGGCTATAAATTACCTTCATTACCTTAATAATCAGAGGATTGCTGAATAAGCTGCATTCCATCATAACATAATCACATTCCAGCATCAGCATCAAGCTTTAAGAC
>JAVHNF010031164.1:2797-14976 GCA_034783455.1 Micropsitta finschii | reverse complement strand
GGCACGTCTCCATTTTCCCACCCATAGAGTGGCAGCAAGAACAGGAGCCTTTTGTGCACTTGCATTAATAGTTTTCAAGCTCTTTGAAGTTGAAAAGCACTACAAATAACACATAGATTATAAAGTTTGGGGATAAATCAGTCGCTAGTGCTCAGAGCTGAGTGTGAGCTGGGGACCTCTGCCTGTCTCTCATCATGAGAGACAAGTGCGAGTCTTCAAGCTGTCACTGTGAAATGCTAAATGGTTTTGAAATCTTATTTTTGGGTTCAGAGCTGACATCCTTCATTTGCATGTTCATTGTTCAGGAAAACAGAGGTTAGTTTCTAGGGAGATCCTTTACATGTGACAACAGAAAAGAAAGGAGCTGGTGTGACCCCTGCGGCAGCTGAACCCAGGTCGGGATCTATCCAAGCATACGCAACGCAGATGATCCAAGCGAAACATTCCCAGCTCAGCCATCATCATCAAAATGGCCCCGACTTGGACATGCAATGGGTTGAGATAAGCAAGGTTTGGGGACATGGGTCTAAGGTTATCACCCATGCAGACCACTGGCACATCCTGTGCCCGCAGGAAGTCTTTCATCCACACCTCTTCTGAAGCACCATCCCTCTCCTGCAATGCTCCTTCTGGGATGAAGTGATTTCTAGGTGGCTCCTTATCCCGATGGGCCAGCTCACTGCCCAGCCAAGGAGCTGCTCACTGTCCTTCGCGATACTCAAGAGCAAGACACACATATTACAGACAAACACATCCCAGAAGGTCTCACCTGTCTCATGCACGCTCCAGCTTGGGTCAGTGCTGACCTGCCTCATCCAAACCCCAGTGAGGGCAATGGAAACATTCCCAGCAAGTGCTGTGGTTTGGCCTGGATCCGGAGGTTTTACAGCCTCTCTGGGCTCACTCTACTCACAAGCCAGAGAAAACACAGAGCTTGTAGCAGTGAGACCTTACACCCACAGGCAGCAACTCGGGCGGCAGAGCCTGGTGCCTCCTAAAGCTCTTAACCCCGAGCTTTATCCTATGTCTGCTTTGAGGCTTCTTCACCACTCACTACTTCGCACAGTCCCTACAAGACTGAGAAGCATGCGGATGACTTCATTTTCTTTTTCCAGGTATTAAGAAATGCTGATGAGGGACCCGTCCATTAAATTGGTCATCGGTATTCACAGTGGGAAAGGCACTGCTCCTGCAGCAGGTTTGTTCTGCCATATCAAAATCTGTCTGACAGGGAGAGGATAAAGTGTTTGGAGACAGTTAATAAAAGCAATTGGCCTTTATAAAGGAAAATGAAGAATAGAACATTGAGGGGGAGCTGTAACCAGTGTCAGTTTTCATTCCCTGAGCTGAGCAAATAGCAAGGAATGGCCACCAAAACTTTGGGGAAGTAGCATGAAAACGTGCAAGAAACTTCCTCACTGGCAGGAGTCAGAGTGAAACAGGGATGGGAATCCAGATGCTACACAACCAACAGGATCACACAGGGGCTTGAGGCACAAAGAACCAAGCGGTAAACGCACTAGAGAGAAGAAGAGGCAAATAAATTCACAGAACAAGTAACTACCACCAGACACTACAAAAGCCTGAGCCTTGGTCCTGCCCGTACCAGACCCATGGACACCTTTGGTCAAGGCTCCAATGGGTACATGCCATTTCCCCTCCATAAACCAACATCCCTGCCCATCCGTTCCTCAGGGCTCACACACCAGGGTGCCCCAGGGCATCACATCCTATACAGTGCTGTGAGATTTCTCTTGCTGGTATCTGCCCACCGCAATGCAAAGCCCAAGTGCTAAACCCCAGAGCAAGAGGAGACATGGAAAGTTTTGTTTATGTAAGAGCAGGATCTGCTGTTAGGCACAAGGCACAGAGAGAATCTGCTTCCCTTATTTTGAAACGCTGTGTGGTGTGAATTTAATGTGCAGCAAAGGTGCCAGACTAACAGCTCTGAAGAACAGAACTGCCTGGTTAGCACGCAGCTAGCTGAGCTCTCGGCACAGCATCCATCTGCAGCGCCCGGATCCATGGCAGCAACAACCTGGCCCCAGCCAGGCACGGGACAAGCAGCTCCTGATCCTTTTCCACTCTTTCTTGTGGCCATCACCTCTTTCTTGTCCTTATTTTATCTTATTTTGTTGTTATTTTTGTTGTGGAAATGATTTCCAGTCCCAAAGATACGAGAATTCCCCCACCTCTCCCTGCAACGAGATCCTTGGCCCCACTGCACAGGGCCCCTTTCTCTCCTGGCCTTGATAGCTCTTGAGGAACATACCTGATACAAGAGGTCATCGATGTCAAGGGATGGCTGCTCACAGCACCGTGTCCTGCCAGTCCCAAGGAGGGCCCTGGGGATTAACACCGAGCTCTTGGGCTCCATCCAGAGTGTGACAGTCGGACACTTGCATGCCAGGAACCTGACCCATGTGCAGGAAAAGTTTATAGAATGAACCTCAGTTTAAACTGCATTTAAAACAAGCTTCCACTTTCCATGGTGGGACAGTGCCCCTTTGAATTATTTTTGAAGTTTAATTATTTGTATTACTTCTGTAACTTAAATACTGGAGTACTGGCTGCTCTGTACCATAAACTACACACATACACCAACAGTACCTGTTTTAAATGCATCCATTTAAATTATTTCCCCTTTCTATTATCACCAAAGGGCAAGAAAAGAGCTCACGGCTTTGTTTTGACGGTACTAGAGGATGAGATTGTTCTTGCTTTGTCATACTTGATGGGTGTTCTGGCTCCAGTGGAGCTATTGAACATAAATTGAAGCTACACAGACATCACATATGCACGCTCTGCAGCTAGACAGACAGTGAGCAGCTTCCCTGCTTTCTACAAGAAAATGCAGAGAAGGGAATGAACTTGGGTTTCTGGCCTATTTCATCTTAACAGCAGGAGCAGCACAAGCCTGTTTTGGTAGGGCTGCTCCCCAGAGTTTGGGTTCAGCTTTATGCCCACCACTACTGGTATCACTGGCAGCACCGTGATGGCTTGTGCTGGTCATGAAAGCATCTGCCCTTCAGGAGTGAGCAAGACCTATGGAAAACGGACTGACACCATCTAACTAGCCTGAGATAATTAAAATCACAGAGCAGCATCTATTAATCCTTAATGAGATAAAAACTTCCCATTAAAACATTTCTCAACTACAGCTGAAGTTACCAAACCCACCCCCCCCAACCTGACATTTCCATTGCCCTTGCTGTAGATCTTTTTCCTTTTCTTGAACGAAAGAGTAAAAAAAAGAACTGAATGATTGAATCCCTGCTCCTGACATAGCTCACAAAAAGATACTGGAGCAAGTATTGCTATACCAACACAAACAGCCCATATTTCATGTCAAGGAATATGATGTGCAAATTTTACAGGCACCATAAATCATCCCCACCCACCCTGACAAGTTAATTGTCTGCAGTGTTTCGAGGAAAAGCAGGAAGTTAAAAAACTAACAAAACAAATGAAATGAGTTGAACGATGATAAGGGCAGAGCATGAAGCATCCCGGCCTGGTGGCTCTGGAAACGTGTGGATTCTTATATGCTTGAGTTCACTCCAAAGAAAAGTCAGGGTGGGCAGGCACAGTGCTACTTACAGTCGAGATATCACATACATAGCAAAAGAACTGCTTATAAAGCATGATCTCTGCAAAAAAAAAGCACCAAAACAGCTGAACTTGACAAATCTGGGAATAAAACACTAATTAATCAAAGTAGGGAATGGTACTCGCAGGGTTTGTAAAGCCAAGGACAGCATCCACGTTCTGCTCAGCATCAGGAATGCCTATAGAATTAAGTAAAACAGCACAAACTATACTTGAGGACATCTTCCAGCAGAAAATATGTCTGAGGATCTCTGCCATCCCATCCTCAGATTCCTGGGTGAGAGCACTTAGGAAAACTTAGAACCAAAACCAGCAGGGATTTTCATCAAGTTTTAAGTCAGAGAGAAAATGCTCCTTCAACCACAGCATTCTCAGTGCAGATAAAAATGCCAGTGTAAAACATGAATAAGATGTGGTGAGATGCAACCATCTCCCCCTTAACTAATTGACAGATAGCAGTAAATTAACAAGTGATGTTTATTAGTTTTAATATTCAAATATGGTGAACAGAATCAAAAGACTGCTCCATATAAATGAGTGATTTTGAAGCCCCTGAAATTACAATGCCGACTCGGCGAAGTGAAGTGCATTTGAACCCTACCTCTCCTCTGTCATAGTCTCGCACATCTCATCAAGAACTCTTCACAGACTACAACGCTCAGGCACACAGATTCTTCCCTCAGAGCGGTGCCAGTCACTCCGTTGAGGAGAACTGGCACCGTTCCACTGAAATAAAAAGACTGAGGCTAACTTAGACTGAGCACACACCCGGCCCTTGCAAATGAAGTTCCCATGGACCTATTTCTGCACCCGTCAGCTTGGCAAAAACCCACTGAACAGTAGTTTTGCTTGATTCAAGGTCACAGAATTTGGCCTCTCCTCCTTTTTGGGTCCTCTTGATTTGATGCCATACGCTGAAGTGCTAAGCATAACTTGGCAAGGGGCTTCCCCCTCCCTCAGTATCTTTTGTTTGGTATAGACATATAGGAAATAAATTAAGGAGTTACGCGTGCTCTTCTTTTTACAGCAAAAAGTTTTTTTCAGATAAGTTTCTGAATCATAAACCAGCAAAGATTTATAATAAAAAATTTATATGCAAACCTCTGCAGTGTACTGAGTTTAAATCAACCCCATTACATAAAGACCCTTGCCTTAAAACATGAAGTCAAATGCAAAAGAAATAATAACCCTGATTGTAACCAGAGCAAAAATCTGATTGAATACAGCAGCAGCCACTGCTCATTAGTCAGGTGTCCCATGGACAGCTGTAGAAATTCAAAATCACCCCCACGCAGCTCTACAACTTTAGTTCTTGCACGTTATTAAGTGGAGGAATACTGCAACTACACCCAGCTCAGTAACGCATTTCCCAGATTTAAAGTTACTTCAAGTGTAAAAGGAGAACTATGGATCTGGGGAAACTACACCCCCTCGCTAGCTCCCCAGCTGCTAAAGTACGAACAGTGTGCAAGACCTGAAATCTTCAGCGACAAATTTCATCTTCCGAGTTGTCATTCACACTTATCTCTTTTAATTTTTAAATACCCCATAATTAGAATTATCTTCTTTTCAGTTTGTTCTCCTAAGGGGCCAGGTTTGTGGAGAACTTGGCAGAACTCATATACAGACAAACAACCTGGGAACCGTCCTCATCCCCCAAAGGTTTCGATTAATTTGGATACAGCTTTGACAAACATTAAATCTCTTCTTTAATGATGTTCCTCAAACAAAACAGTTAGCAAAATATCTGAATTTCCTTGTATAATGTCACATTTTAATGTAAACATCAAATAATGTACCAAAAGTTTTACCGGAGAGAGAGAAAAAAAGAAAAGATAAGAAAGGAAAAAAAATAAGAATTCAAGCGGCACAATTCTTTATACCACTGGAGAGGGGGAGAAGCCAGATTACAAACATTTACACATGCATAGTGGAAAAAAAAAAACTGAAACAAACCAACAAAAAAAAAAAAAAAAAAAAGTCGTTTTACTAAAATCACGCTTTTTTTTTGTCCTTTTTTAAAATAGTTATTAAATCTACTAAGCACCAACATACCTAAAAATTTATTTTCAGCTTCATGATTCATTTAAAAAACCTATCAAATTAACTTTTCAAACAAGCCTCTATTACCAGCTTGTCCAAAAATAAAATGTAGAGTTTCTTTGTTGGTTTTTGTTTTGTTTTTTTGTTTTTTTTTTTTTTTTTTTTTGTTTGGGGTTTTTTTGGTTTTTTTTTTTTTTTTTTTTTTTTTTTTAATTATACACCTTTGGGATGATTTTGGATTTAAAGTCCTCCTCCCATCAGAAAAAGGTACCTTCTTCCCCATATTCAAGTCAAATATACTTGACACCTCTGAGAAAAAATACAGAGATCCATAAAAAGTCAGCAAGCTGAAATGGAAAGTAATTTCAGTGTGAGAATTTCATATAACAAAATGAGATTTGGAAGTGATGGTACTCAATAGGTAATAACCACTATAAATAAGCAAAACATTGGCGCACCTACCAAAATCATGTTATGGAGATCTTTATTACAGTTTTCAGAATACATGAATTAACAATGGCCAGGCTGTGATTTCATCAAATTCCTATTTTAAACATTACATACAAACACAGAGCTGTTTAAAAAATAGAAATGCATGAGCTTTTGTCACCTTTTTTTTTTTTTTAATTTTTCTTTTTTTTTTTTTTTTGTTGGCATCAGGAGTCATGAGACTTCCAAAAGGGAAACCAAATGGTGCATGACAGCAGACCAGCTAAACTGCAGTAGATTATTGTTCACATTCTGTGGCATATGTATCACCTCAAACAGTGCTAAAAGAAGCACTACAAAACCAAATCCTTCTCCTTTAACATCCTTCTAATGATCTCAGTGAGTGATGAGTGACAACTTGCAGGACTGCAGAATTCACAGGCTTACACAACTCCCTCTCTTGTGCACAAAAGCAATACATGATCTGAAACAGAGACACCTGAAGCTGAGGGATTTGGCTTTATCTGCTTTGATTTTTGTTAATTTATTTACATCTTGTGTGCATGCGTGTGCATGTGTGTACGTACTGCAGAGGAAGAGATGTCGAGGTTTCTTACGATACCTATTTAAAACTGAATAACTTGCAGATACATTATGGCACATGAGAGGTGGGGTTCACACTGCTTCATCACTTAGCGTTTGTTGCGCCTGGCCTCTCAGCAATTTGAAGGCAAACATTAAAGTATAATTCAGCCAAGCCTTTGTTTAATGGATAAGAAGCAATTTACATATATACGTAAGTTTGCTCCCACAGAACTATTACTGGCTTTAAATATTTACTAGCTATATCATTCTCAATGTAGGAAGTACTAAATTCACCCATCTAAGCAGGATTTGCTTGAGGGATGCAGAAGCTGAGCATTGCAAAGTTTTCTTAATGAAAGCTATAGGAGGATTTCCAGAGCCAAACCTAAAACTCAGCCAGATTCTCAGTTTTGCAAACCATTTGTATACTGTGGGATGAAGTTAAAGTAGGTCACTGATGAATTGTGGTTTGGATAGAAACCATGAAAACATTACATGTTTTTACAGCATTTGTCTGAGGTAGTACATATACCACACACAAAAATGCAAAAATATACAGATATTTATAACTATTTGCATATTACAGAAGGGAACTATGGGAATCCTTGTATTTGTATCTCAATTTTCCAGAAAGAGCAGATAATTTTAGATAACATTCTTCATCTCGACCATGGTTGTCTAAAAGCAGAACAAATTAATAATAATAGTATTTCTGGGAATACTTCCTGAAGCTGTTTGTCAATGCCCTCCGAGGCACTAATTTTCTTTTGGCTTTAGCATCAGTTCATAATATGATTAACACTTAAACCAAACATCATTTAAGTGCTGGGAAAGGAGATTTGTTGAATCACAAACAAACATACATGACAAACTGTGTTGCACTTTTTTCTCAGTAAACCACAGGAAACTTGAGCAGAAAATGCCTAGTGTCTTTACATTTCTGATCTGTACAGCCAGTAGTTAAGCAACAGAGATGTATATTTGTATATGATTTAAACATTTCATTCCCACACCAACTGCAAATTTAGGTCAATTCGTTGCAAAGGTAAGAGTATCTTCCTCTTAAATAAACTAAGAAATGTAAACAGTGTAATATCAGAACAAAAACAGTCTCTTCAGTACTTGTACCTGGTAAAATGCGAATGCAAACAGATGTGCTGGTATATTGTTAACGCCATGTCTCAGGGGACATATAGAGAAACATAATCAGTGAGAAATTTATGTATGAACCCTCCAGCGATTTTCTTTCTGGGATTACTTTGAATACAAATATAATTTAACTGATATAGTTCATTTTCTTTAAAATTAGAAAATAAGGCAAGTGCATTTCTGAAAAAGGTGCTACTCTTCTACACTTCTAGATAAACGTGTGACACCTCTGAAAATTAGAGCAAGAATAAAAACATTAAAAATATCTGCAATTTAATATAGACTGAAAAACTATCAAAAGACAAAGTGACCAGCATCAATTTCAGAAAATATTTTAGACTTCATAAATACGAGCACCCTATATTTACATAAATTATCTTCTAAACTAGTTTTCCTTTGAAAGACACTTTTGTTCTAACAGATATGTCCATTAAATTATATAAATGTTTCAAATACGAAAAAAATAGTAGTAAAATAGAAGCATCAGATGATGTTATTTTGGATTTGCCTTTTTTTTTTTTTTTCCCCTAAGATTTGGTTCTTTAAAATCTGTACTCAGCTTTCACAGAGCTTAAAGGAAAAAATAACCACCCATGGAAATGAAAGATTCGTGCACTAATAATTACTGCTATAGTATAAAGATTCTGTTGTGAGCTTTTGAGTTTGCACATATAAAGATTATACCAATACTTGTAAATCCCAGCAAAAAGCTCATTTTGAAATCTGAATTCTACTACACTGTTGATTGTAGCACAAATTTATGTAGACATTATGAACCTAATCCTTTTAAACTGGCTTTGTACATTAAGAACATTTTTATAACTGTAAATGTAGTAGTTCCATTTCAGGAAGTTATACTTCAACACAAGGTTGATGTTGACCTTACACAAAACAGGATATAATTCTTTGCGTCTGTTACTGATGAACAGGGAGACAGAATCCTGTTGCATGCATTCTGTTTTTGCTGAAGTACCATAAAACTCTTCAGTTTGTTACTAAAACCACAAAAACCCCCAAAGAGTTTAGGAAGAGTAGTAGTTGACAGCACACATTTCACTAGGCTTCAGTCATATTCCTATGTTTAGAGATATAGCAATGGGCAAAGCCCATTTCCTTTGAATACAGTAAAAATTCTTTCAATACTAGATTGAAAAGGAGCTGAATCTTTTCTTACAATAATTGGAGATTGACCACTGTAGTTTGAAACTGTGAGAATTTATCACAAACTAGTCAGACAGTCTTAGGAGTATCTTACCACAGAAGCAAAAAGACTACTGTACAAAGATGCTTGGCTCAAGCAGTAGTGCAAAGATACACTGCCCCAGGATCAAATGCTCCTCTAGAGCTAGCAGTTTGTGCACAGAAAACAATGGGACACCTTACCTTCCAAATATGCTTTATATAACATTAAAAAAAAACAACGTTCCCCATAACATCAGGCAATAAACATCAGTGAAAAGCAATAATAATTTGAGAACAAGTGCCATCTGCTACACAGGATCCTATTTTTCTTTAAATATCATAGCTGAGCAACAGGAGTAGTTCCACTGGAACCCCCACTTACAATCCTCCATCCCATCCAGATAAGCAACAAACCTTTAGTAAAAAGGATGGTGAAGACTGCCCTGCCCACCAAACACATTGTACATTCAACTAGGGTCTGGGGAGAAAAGGGAACTATAGTTTCTCATTGAGTGGCAGAACATACACAGTGTCAGCTACTGAACTGACTGCTCACCTGAGGTACTGCAGTGCAAGGGGCATGTGTACAAAGTAGAATGGGAGGAGCTTCCCAAAAAATCAGACTGCTGCAATCATTGATCACTGATAAAGAGTGCTCCAGGTAGAAAATCTGTTCTTAGCTGCTAAACCCTCAGCATTAAAATCCATCAGTAGAGATCCCGCTACATTTTTTACCTGAGAAACAGAGGAAAAACTCAGAGGCAGTTCTGAATAACTTCATAATGTAGCTCATCTCTAAAAACTTACACAAAGGTCTTTTTAGCGTAATTAAAATAGGACAATCATTATTTTCCCCCAAATATCTTTATAAAGAATATATAAGTGCATTATTAGAAAAATCCCTCCTTAGATACAGTTAAAAACATATCCTGCCCTTGATACCATTTAATTTTGGTAAAATCCTATGCTCTGTTTCATTTAAATTCATTTAGCAGTGATAGGTAACTATACATCATCATCTCACCAAATGTATATCCTATGTGCAGCCAAAATAGCTTAATCCACCAGGCTTTACACTGAGATAAGGTTTTCAGCAACCTGACTGGCGTTATGCATTGCTTTTTATGGTTACAAAACACATTGTGATAATGTAGACCAGCTCATCTCTGAATTTATTAACATTCAATTTTATTATTTTATCCTTTCATGTCCAAATCAGAACTGCAAATGGAATCCACAGCTGTATTCTTCCAACAAATCCGTATTTTCTTACCCATATAAAACATAACCTAAAAACCCCCAACTCTGTTCATGGAAGTTGCCATCTTTAAAGAACAAAAAAAGCAAGGGACTGTTAAAAAAAAAACAAACAAAAAAACCCAAGAAAGAAAGAACATAAGGAAATAAGAAATACATCCTACTGCTTAACACTGTTTACAGATCTTGGTAGTTGGGGTGATAAGATACAGTATGTGGATTATTTAGCAATAGCTTTTAAAATACATAATATTTATACATCTTCTCATGTACTCAATACCGGTATTCCTTTATGATCATTGCCAATTTGTATGATAAACTCTTTTCAAAGTATATCCATTTAACTGTAAATAAAACAATTCACTAATTCTTTGGCATCAGAAGAATCATACGGCTGCAATTGTTCCATTGTGGCGAGACCGAGACCTTTCCAAAGTCACTCGTCTGTTATCTGCAATACAAAGAGAGGAAAAAAGAAATCACCGTAAGATTTGCAGTATGGATAATGCAATGTCAAGAGGTTTTCAAACAGCCCTGAAAATCATTTCAAATGATATGTAAATAAATAACTAGGGGACTGGATCAGAGAAGTTTCACACTGCAGCTGCCAGACTGAGTTCAAGAGTTCTGCAATCAGTAAGAAATTACTTTCTCGATCAGAGAAGCTGGTTGATAAAAGCATTAGGAGAATCCTGAAACACTGTCCCCTTGGAAACAGCACACAATAACTCAAATTCTGGGCAAAAATCTTATTTTATAAACAATTATGCTCAGAAGCTCTGGAAAAATACATTAAGCTTCATGAGAATGTACTGACCAGTGTGGTGGTGAAAAGCCTACAAGTACAGAAGCACTAATACCAATATAATTTGGTACACAGTTAAAAATAGAACAGTTAAATCAGCCACTTCCTAAGCATTTCCTGATTGTGCAATGTGAACAACTTTAAGTATAAAATATTACACAGTAATTATTGCAATGAATAATAAATGTCTCTATCACAGGAAAACAATCGTGAAGTACCAGCCACAGGCCTAAATGCCTTTAAAATAAAACTTTAAAGTAATGAACACACACACACAAAGGGGCAGAAAATTAACCCCCACTTTGTTTTCTGGAGGTTTTGATCTTTTGAATAATGTGGTCCTGCCACACAAATTTGCTTTATTTTTTTGGGGGTATGACTACTTACTTTTGACCTTTTTATTCTCTCATATCATATTCATGTTGCTGCTCTTTGCATGAGTATGGTATTTGTATGTAGCAATGTAGCTACATTGCTACAGCATCAGGGTTTCACAATATATGTCTGGAACCCCTCTATAGTATTGGAATATTCTAAACCAACAGTCACTTCAGAAGCAGTCTGACAGACAATCTTCAGGCAGGCAGGTTTTGTCAGCTGGTTCCCAAATGAGCTGATTTAGCTGTGTTGCCAGTGTGCACAGAGTGGAACAGCATGTGTTCCTGGTTCTCTGTGGGGAAGCTCTAAGTTTGGGTTGAGGCTGAAGGTTCAGGCATAAAGCATGAGATCCCAACATGTCTGATGGCTAAAAATACATTCTTGGCAAAAGCTAGTAACGGAATGTCTCTGTCACAAAGTCCCAGGAAAGGTTGGAGCAAAGACCAGTGTGGGATCTCACCAATGTATATAAATACTTTAAGGTGAAAGGGGCTGGAGCCAGGTTCTTTGCAGCAGTGCCCAGCTGGAGGACCAGAGGCAACAGGCACAAACTGGAACGGAGGAGGTTACTCCTGATTATCAGGAACCACTTTTTTATTGTGAGGGTGACTGAGCACTGGAATGGGTTACCTGGGAAGATTGTGGAGTCTCTCTTAGAGATATTCGAAACCTATCTAGACAGAATCGTGGACAAGCAGATCCAGGTGACTCTGCTTGAGTAGGGCATGGACAAGGTGACATC